>JAUPMG010090681.1:0-12573 GCA_031762675.1 Pachysandra terminalis
TAACTGTAGATTGAGTTGGGTTGTCAGAGGGGTTCATGCCAATTTACTTCTCTAATTCTCCATCATAATAATTTATTCTTTTAAATCAATTTTAGAACTCCCTCTCCTATGTTTAGTAATCCATCTGTTTTATGACCTAAACCAAACACAGTATTGAAGCCTCAAAATGATACTTCATAAACACTTATAAAAGTGCTTCTAGAGAAGTTGTTATCAGTTATATAAGCTAAAACAAAAGTGGTCAGGACCGCATAGCTGGTAATATTGAGGGAACATTTACATTCGACACTCACAACATAGCAGAAGATGATTAAAGTTTAAAAAGGTATAGGGATACATGTGGAGCACATCTAGGGTACAAACCCTCAATAGGTACAACATGTCAACATGGGTCATGGAGATCCCCAGAATAGTCACTTAACATGATAGGAGCTAAAAGGCATAGATATAGAGACATTTCTTGGGACATCTACCACTTCTCTGAATGTCCACAAGTATGAGATAGATAATATGGTAAAGCCAGACAAACTGATACACTTTGGTTCCCTGCTCCCTCCCTCCCTCCCTCCCTTCCCTCCCTCTCTCTCTCTCTCTCTCTCTCTCTCTCTCTCTCTCTCTCTTCCTTTCATAGGAAACAGCATCTCAGAAATTCAGAATACCATTCAATGAAACCAGAATTTTCAAAAAACAGGAAGAAATTTCACCAAAAGAATAGTTATGTGAAAAAACCTTGCACATACAAGGTTTATTATTAACTGAAGACTCCCATCCAAAAAATAACTTTTTAGTGCTTTCATCAAAAAGACTTACCCAATTAACAACAACCAGCTCACATCATTGCATTTTGGTTCCTTGGCAGAATAAATTATACGTAAAGGTCCAATACCCCTGATCTGTACCACATGTATGCAAGCTATGCTTTTAACAGATTATAGTATTCTTAATCAGATTTAGATCCCATTCTTCATGTTACTAAAACATTTCAAGCACACACTGGCAATGGGACACGATAAATGAATAGGGAACACGTACCAAATGCAATTTCTGCTTTTCCTGTGCTTGAACAGCTTTTAAAAGACGAGCTAGATCATCTCGACAACAATCAGGGTTCAAAAGTAGAGATTCCATTTCGAGGACCTGCATCATGGAGGAGTATTTTAGTTCAATACATATGCTGGATGAAAAGAAAATATGCGAAATTAATGTTATGATTCAGTGACCAACTTGCTTTGAGCAGTCACTGAACTCTACAGTGATCTCACTGCAAAGTTGTTGGTAAGTTGAATCCCCTCCAAATGCCATATATTCATTAAAGTACCTGCCAAAAGGAGTCGTATTTGTTCATTGATTCTTCAAAAACCTTTAAAAATATAAGAATAGTATCAGATCGGGTTTTACAACATAATTTCCATTGAGATAGGATGTCTACATTACCCAGATAGAAACTTCAATCAGTGCTGTCAAACTTCCTAGGCAAGCATAGGTGCTGCCCTAGCTCTTTACCTAGATGCTATTGCAGCGTGGACAGCCAAATAACATTGTATGTCATATAAAAAAAATTGTATGTCATATGAAAAAAAAAATTGTATCTCAAATTGTCTGTGAATTCAATTTTAGTATGTATAATATTGTAATCTCCTAGTATAATACATAACGTAATGGAATGTGGCATAAAAAGTAAGACGATTCATTGTTGCGATCCAAGCAATGAAAATGAAAATTGAGCATTTTCCACCAAAAAGAAAGAAAAAATTCATATAAGATCAAAGATTTTCCAAGTGTTTCATCATTCCAATAGCTTCCATCCTACTCAAAACAGAAAGTGACGACCATGATAGCATAATTGATCTTTGTCATACCAGATTTCAAAGGTGTACAATTTCCAGAATTTTTAGAAGCGTCGGACTTGTGTTGGGTAAGAACGATGTAATGGGCTAATTTCTCTTGTTCAAATGGCATGGTGTAAACTTTCATGTATGTATGATCCTACCCTGCCCCTTTTCGCATATTTAACATTAATATCATTATGTTTTATCAAAAGGAAAAAAAAAAATTGAATCATTGATAAATATTTTAACTGTTGATACTGACTTGTTTTCTATAAATCTATCCTAGTTAATTGATCTTAACTGTTAATGTATAGTATTAATTTCTCATCTAAAATTCAATCAATAATCTTAACTGTCAATTTGTGATTCAAATTATTGATATGAAAATGTTCACCATTGCATTTGAGGATAATATTATGGACATGTTATCAAAGCATAAAACTGGGACCTAACATCTAATGCGTACCACTTAAGGAAATAAATGTACCAAAAATCAATTTGATCAAATAATTTTAGCCATTTGATTACATTCTGTCCTTTTGGCAGTAGATAAACTCCTGTGGAAGTTTAAAAATGGTTAAAAATCATCCATCCATAATCCCATATCAAGATGCTCTCAGGTGATGCCATTTCATTGATGGCTTCTAATTTGCCTTGTGTCACTTAATGACTCTTACATAGGTCCTAATGCCCCACACCATAAGGATTTCCTGCCTCATCCTTTATAAGAGAAAGTATAAATTGTAAACATACAACGGGAAAGTATGGGGTCTAGTGCTTGAGAACCTATTAAGGGTCTTTAGCACTAGATTTACAACATCTCTTGGTTTTGGAAAAGAATGAAGATCCACCATGCAACGTGTCCCATTGAATAGGTCCAAGTCATATATTGGCTTGGTCAAATGATTTAGCCATTCAATTTTACTATTTCCTTTTGCAGTGGAAATCCATAGAATAAAAAGAGAAAGTTCTGAAATGAAACAAGCTTATCAGATGGTTAAAAGTTATCCACTCATATGGATTTTTTCCAAGTTTTTAAAAGTGGTTCCATTTAGTGGTGGGTCCTAATCTTCCACGCACTTGCCATGTGTCAATTATGTTGAGGGGCCTTAAATCACACACCCCGAAACTTCTTCCTCAACCTCCTTTATAAAAGACAATGAAAAAACAATGAAAAGGAGAATAGGAGAATAGGATAAGAAGAAGGGGAAGAAAAGGAATAAAACAGGTGCTAATCTCTCAAACACTACTCTGTTACACCCACCCACCCCAATTATATATCTAGAGATTCAATCTGTACGTATCGAGAGTTTCCATTGAACTCAAAACATATGATCTATCAATCCAAACTCTATTGTTTTGGAATTTTAATAGAGTTTCGTACTGACTTCATCAATACTAGCAATAGTTTTGGCCAGTACAAATGATTTTTCAAATCATGAATACTAATCACATTAAGCAAGATGACATAACAATTAAAACTTATAACGATAACATTAGGGTTTATGGGCAAAAGAAGGAAATAAAACAAAACATCATGGTACTACACTTTCCCAGAGGCATGCTGATGATGAAAAAAAATTGGAAGTTGCGCAACATCAAGCACTTTTAGCAGGGGTGACCATCAAACTTCCAAATAAAAATGTTTTTGTGGCAATAGATGTAATATGACTGAAGATATGGTTTTTGACAGATTGGGATGGAGGAACATGGTTGATGTTGCCGAGCCCAACTAGATGGGATAAGGCAATTTTTTTTTCTTGCATTGTGGAAATAGGCATAACGAACATCACTTTCTACAAATATGCTAGTATTACCACATGAATGGATATTTGACAAAGAATCAAGGGATAAACATCTTGGTCAAAATTGAAACCTACATGACATGGACTCGCTATTAATTGTTGGAATGTGTCCCACATCGCCTGGCTTTGCCCCGTTTGTGCAGGTTATAAGGTGTCACTTCTTAATACCTAGGTTTTAAGGAGTTGAATGGGCTGGGCTTTCCTCAACTTGGTATCAGAGCTTGGTTGGGTTTGTTATCCGGCTGTTGTGGTCCAGGGGGGTGTGTTGGAATGTGTCCCACATCGCCTGGCTTTGCCCCCGTCTATGCTAGTTATAAGGTGCCAGTTCCCCTCTTCTTAATACCTGGGTTTTAAGGAGTTGAATGGGCTGGGCTTCTTCAACTTTAATTTTACGTGAAAAATGCCCCGAATGCTGCAAATCTGTTATATGATGAGAAACTGAGCAGAATGTCAAGCTCTTCATTTTAAATGTGATTCTTATAAGACGGGTATGATGTGTTGATCAGATGTAACTTTAACAAGGATAAGTGAAAGATGACTTCAAAGGTAAAATGAGTGGCAGCAAAACTTGATGCATTTTTCCCCTATTACATATCTAGAGTTTCACTCCAGACATATCGAGAGTTTTGATCAAAACTCTCGAAACTTGATGGGCAGAGGACTCGTAGCTTTAATTGAAAGCTAGAGCATTAGTTTCTAATGTGGGACAAAAACAAGACCGCTGCCTGTTGTGGTTTTTAACTTCTTTTCCAAGAGGACAGAGGGATCAATGCTAGTGCTACTGCAGGATCAATGCCCTTCTATGCGTGAACATATCAGGCGGGATCAAGGAATTTGCAAGTACCGGTTTCGCTGCTCTATTGGTAGACATCAATGCTGGTGCTACTGCAACTATTGGGGATTAAGAGGAGGTGAGTTCTAACTCAGAGAGGGAGGAGGTTGGGATTTCTCACATCATACAAAGTGTTGCTTCAGATTCTGAAGTTCTTGAAGCTTAATGGAATGTGGTTTATAGCAGAAAAAGAAATAGAAGAAAACGTGATTACAGAAATTTGCCTTGCAGAATGCAAACCCATGGAGGTGCAAGACAGCCTAACCAGGTTTTAGATGATTAGCTCGATGATATGGAATGCCAGGGATGTGGGGAATCAAGAGACTCGCACTCACTGAAAATTTCTGCTACGAGATCATAAACCAGTTATTCTTGCTATTCTTGAGCCCATGATTGGTTTTGGGTGTCTTGAAGCTTTTAGTAAGAGGATTAATTTTCATGGTGTCTGTTGTAATGCTGAAGAAGGAGGGAAGATTTGGTTACTATGGGAGGAGATACATCTTCAGGTTTTATTAAAAACTAAACAAAGCATTTCGTCCTTTGTTGAGGACAATGCTAATAATGATTCTTTTGCAGGCATAATTGTGTATACGAAATGTTTTTCTGTTGATCGTAGGAGTCTATGGGATGATCTTCGTGCTTTCTCTATTTCTATGAATAGCCCGTGGCTGGTGGGAGAGATTTTAATATTATTTCCACTCAAGATGAAAAACTTGGTGGCAGGCTATCATGTCGTCATGCGGTTGATGATTTCAATGACATGATTTGTGATTGTAAATTAATGCATGATTGTTTTTGCGGGTCTAAGTTTACATGGTGCAATGAACAGCGGGGAGCTGGAAGAATTTGGGCAAGATTGGATCATGTTTTAGTGAATGCTATTAGGTCTTCTTGTGCTCTTTCTCCATTATGGATCTCAAAATCCTTTTTCAGTCATCTGGTATCAGGCCATTTATTTTTTTAAGTATGTGGACTGTGCATGCTAACTATAGACAATTTGTGGAGTCTATTTTGAATAATCAGATTGGGGGAGCTCCTTGGAGGTTCTCTCGCATAAATTGAAAAGTTTATGTATTGCCTTGAGGAGCTGGAATAAACGGGTATTTGGAAATGTGACTCAAAGAGTACATGACATGAATGATAAAATACTATCTCTAGAGCAGGCCTTGGAAGTTAGCTGGTCGGACATTCCATATACGGAGTTGTTACAGACTAAACTAGAGCAAAATAATATTCTTTTACAAGAAGAAATTTTCTGGAAACAGAAGGCTCGTATAAGGTGGCTTCAAAAGGGGGATGCCAACACCAAGTTTTTCCATGCTACAACAAAGGTTAGGAGGAATAATTGTTTTGCAAGTATTACATTACCAGATGGATCTATTACTGGTGATAATAGTACAATTCATGAGGTGGATATTAATCATTTCAACAATCTATTGACTTTGGAGGGTTTCTCCTTGAATGAAGATAGTGTGTCTTGCATTCCTGCCTTGGTTACTCGGTTGATAATGTTATGTTACTTGCTATTCCCTCTGAGGATGAAATTCGTAGTGCAGTTTTTGGAGTGCCCAAGGATAGTGCTCCTGGGCCGGATGGTTTCTTGGCCTCTTTCTTTCAGGATAGTTGGGAGCTGGTTAGAACTGATGTTTGCAAAGTTGTGGTTGACTTTTTTCAAGGTGCATACCTTCCTCTTGCATTTCGAAGTAATTTTATCTCCCATATTCCTAAAATTGATAGGCCTTCTTCCTTGTCAGACTTTAGGCTCATTAGTTTATGTAATGTCTGTTACAAGTTTTGTGTGAAGATCTTGGTTGAGAGGTTCAGGAAGATCTTTCCCAAATTGATATCCCTTAATCAAGGTACTTTTGTGAAAGGGAAGCTCATTACTGAAAATACGAGATTAGTTCGGGAGGTTATACACTCCTTGGATAAAAAGGTGTATGGTGAAAAGTCATGGTGAAACATGATATGGCCAAAGCCTATGATAGAATGGAGTGAGGATTTCTTCTCGAAGTTCTTCGTAGGTTTGGTTTCTCAGAGCAGTTTGGTTTCTCTTATAGCCTCTTGCTTGCGGAATAATTTCTGCTAGGTCATGTTTAATGGCGGATATAAAAGTTTTTTGAATCCACAAGAGAGTTGAGGCAAGGGGACCCTTTATCTCCGTTCATGTTTATTTTGGGTGCTAATGTCTCGAGTAGGGGGCTTTTTAAAGCTTTTGAAGGGGGCAAGATTGCATATTTCTACTCACCTCTAGGATGTCCATTGGTGTCGCCCTTACTATATGTAGATGACATTGTTATATTTCTAAATGGCAGAATGTCTCCTATCAAAGCTTTAGTGGATTTTCTCAATGTGTATTGCTTATGCTCTGGACAGAGGGTTAATTCTAGCAAGAGTTGCTTTATCACTTCAAAATATGTTTCTTCTCCTAGAGTGTCCAATATTCTGCTATTATGGGTTATCAACATAAAAGTCTCCCTCTTACGTACTTGGGTATTCCTCTACATAAGGGACGGACGTTAATCCACTTATTTGATGATCTTGTCAAAAAGGTTAGCAACAAAATTTCTGGTTGGCGATCTAAATTGCTAACTCAAGGAGGGCGCATAATTTTGATTAAGCACGTATTGTCGTGTATGCCTATATATTTGCCCTCGGCGCTTAATGCTCCTACTACTATTCTCTCAAGGTTGGAAAGAATGATGGCTGATTTTTTTGGGGGGGAGTAATGGTGATAAGATGAAGCACCATTGGATCTCTTGGTTGACGATATGTAGACTCTTATTTGAAGGGAGTTTAGGCGTGTGCAGATTGGACGTGTTGATGAAAAGCTTTAGATTAAAACAGCTCTGGAATATTTTTTAGAACTCTTTTCTTTGGGCGAAATTCTTAAGCTAAATACATAAAGTGTCACTTTGGTCTTTGAGGACACACTCTTACATGTCTTCCTTCTGGAAACATTTGTCAAATTGGTACAGGTATTCCAATATCAGAGTGTATGGTTGATTGGACGTGGGGAGCTGAGCTTTTTGGAAGATAACTGGCTTGGATCTGATCCTATTTGTGCAAATTTTGAAGGGGAATATGATTCTTCAGTGACTGTACGTCAAGCATTTCAATTGAACTTTCATGTTGCAAGTGTTTCAGAGTGTAGAAGCCCAACGGGCCTCAAGAGGGGAGGTTTACCACAGTACTTAAATATCGCACATAGCTTGTTCGTCTTACCGATGTGGGACAAAGCCACACATCCAACACGCCCCCTTAAGCCAAACACAGCGGCACGGGCCCAAGAACGAAACAATGCTCTGATACCATGTAGAAGCCCAACGGGCCTAACTCCTCCCAAAAGAGCTCTCAAGAGGGGAGGTTTACCACGACACTTAAATACCGCACATAGCTTGTTCGTCTTACATGGCTTAAGGAAGGAGATGAAAATACTCGTTTTTTTTCATAAGATGGCAAATGGGAGAGCAAAGACTAATCTTAGAATGGGTCTCCAGATCTCGGGTGAGATAGTTGCGGATACAGTCAAGATAGTTGAGGAGTAATCGAATTATTATTCAGGACTGTATAGGTCAGATCAGGATTACTGTTTTGATGTCCTTAACATAGGGGGGAGGAAGTTGTCGGAGCAACAAGCGTTGTGGATGAAGAGACCTTTTGAGGTTCAGGAGATCAGGGATGCAGTATGGCAGTTAGATAAAGATAAAGCTCCAGGCCCTGACGGCTTCACTATAGCTTTCTTTCAAGAATGTTGGGAGACAGTGAAAATTGATCTTCTTGGTGTGATTCAGGAGTTTTACGAGGGGGGAGTGGTTAACAAAGCCACAAATGCGACATTTATTGCTCTTATTCTTAAGAAAACTGGAGCTATGGAACTTAAGGATTTCAGACCAATTAGCTTGACTACCAACTTATATAAGATCATTGCTAAGATTCTGGCTTCCAGGATTAAAATGGTTGTTGGAGATTTGGTGTCTCCGAATCAAAGCGCATTTATTTCGGGTCGACAAATTCTGGATAGTGCTCTAGCTGATAATGAAGTGGTTGAAGAACGGAAGAGGTTGAAGAAATTGGGTATGGCGTTGAAACTTGATATGGAAAAGGCGTACGATTGGGTGGAGTGGCATTTCCTTGACAAAGTATTGGAATGGAAAGGATTTGGGGCCAGATGAAGAAAGTGGATATCTGGAGGTGTACGGAATGTAGTATTCTCCTTTTTATGGAATGGTGGGATGTATGGTCAAGTTGCTCTGTTTTGAGGGTTGAGACAGGGAGATCCACTTTCCCCTTTTCTCTTTACATTGGTAGCCGATGTATTGAGTTGTTTTTATAGATAAAAGGGAGGGGGAGGATCTTGGTCTGATTTCAGGGTTTGAGGTGGGTCGGGAGCGGGTGAGTATTTCCCACTTACAGTATGCTGACGACACTCTTCTGTTTATCCATGCAGAGGAATGCCAAACCTACTGGATAAAATCGATTATCAGATGTTTTGAGATGATCTCGGACTTAAAGGTGAACTTGAATAAGAGCAGTCTGACAGGGATGAATATGTCTCAAGAGAGGGTGGGGGTCTTCGCGTCTGTCCTTGGGTGCAGGGTTCAGGAGTGGCCTCTGACCTATCTGGGGTTACCCCTTGGTGGTAACCCAAAGTCTATTAGTTTTTGTGATCCAGTGTTCGATAGAGTTGGGAAGAGACTAGCTTCTTTAAAAAAAAGGCTACACTTCTTTAGGAGGGAGAATCACTCTTATAAAGGCTGCCTTGGCTAATATTCTTGTATATTATTTGTCCTTGTTTTAGGGCGCCTAGTAGGATTGTTAGGAGCTTGGAGAGGCTACAGAAAGATTTTTTGTGGGAGGGGGGAGGTCATTGGAAGTATCATTTGATTAAGTGGGAGCAGGTCTGTCAAAAGAAAGAAATGGGAGGTCTCAACCTGGGTAATATTGTATGTCGTAACTCTGCTTTACTGGGAAAATGGCTATGGAGATTTAGTCAGGAAAGTGATGCACTATGGAGGAAAGTTGTTCATAGCAAATTCGGCGAACATCCTAATGGTTGGGACTGCAATCCTTCGGCTAGATGTACCACTGCCAGTATCTGGAGAGAGGTATTTCTTCTTACTCCGGTCTTTTCTAGTTTTATTCGTTTCAACATTGGGGATGGTTGTAGGATCCGATTCTGGTATGACTTATGGTGAGGGGAGTCCATTCTTGTTGTCTGATATGCTCGTCTTTTCAGGGTGGTTGTTGATAGGGATGCTCTTGTGTCTAAAGTTTTATCATGGTCAGACTCGGGTCTAGTTTGAAATCTTATGTTTCGTAGGGACCTGTGTCCTCCAGAATTAGCCGATCTTGGGGCTTTCTTCGTTGAATTGGGGGACGCTTTTATTGGTCCCGAGTGTAGGGATCGCAAGATCTGGAAACCTTGTAGTAGCAGTGCTTTTTCTGTGGGGTCTTTCTTCTCGGTTATTCGGCCCCAACCTGTCCCTATTTCTTTCCCTCATCGTTGTGTCTGGAGATCCTTATTCCTACCAGAGTCTAGGCTTTTCTTTGGACTGTTATTCTTCATAGGATTAACACTTGTGATCTTCTACAGAGAAGATGGCCGACTCGTATGCTTTCACCTCATATGTGCTATATGTGTCAAAAGTGTGGGGAATCAATTGATCATCTCTCTTTGCATTGCTTAGTGGCCAAAGAGGTATGGATGTTCTTCTTGCGCTGGATCGGGGCTCGGTGGGTGATGCCTACAGAGATCAGTTAGTGTCTGATCTAGTGGAGGTTCCCAAGACTTGGAGAGAGAGGAAGATTGATGTATCAGGGGGTGTGGCATGCGACACTTTGGACTTTATTGGGTGAAAGGAATCTGAGAGTGTTTGAGGATAGGACCAGATCCACCAGTATGATTATTGACTCCATTTTATATCTTGTATGCTCATGGATGGTGGTCTTTCGCGCTTTCAGAGGGTTTTCTATGTCCGATCTACTGGTTGGATAGTCGGAGGTGGCTAGGTCATCCCCATATTTGGTGCAGAGGGTGACTGGGTGGCAGCCGCCTGTGGAGGGGATTGTTAAGGTGAATTTTGATGGCTCTTCCTGGGTAATCCAAGGCCCTCAGGTATAGGCGGAGTGTTCAAAGATCATTATGGGCAGGTTCTTCATGCTTTTTCTGGACCAATCGGGTTAGATGATTCTACAAGGGCTGAGATGTTGGCTCTGATCACTGGAGTCAGGGAGGCTTGGAGAATTTTTCACTTAGTCAGATTGGCTAGGCATTTAGGAGAGTTGATTCACGCTTCCTTTACACATATTCCTAGAGGTGGTAATGTCATGGCCAATCATCTGGCCAAAGGCAGGGTATGTAGGGAGACTTTATTAGTGGGCTTCCCGATAGCAGAGATGATGGCAGACGGAGGATGACAGAGTTATGGGAGAGGTTCTTAGTCGGCATACTGTTATGCCTATGCTTGTTCTCTTTGTTTTCTTTGCTTTCTTATTTTCATTTTGTCTTTGGCCTTGGTCTAGGTGCTCAACTTGAGAGCCTGGCCTTTTATTTTGTAATGCTGTTTTCATTCTCATTTTAATATATTGCTGGTTATTCATCAAAAAAAAAAAAGCCACACATCCAACACGGAGGAAAGGATAAAGGATATTCTGGCTCATATTGCTGGTTTGGGGATTCGAATCACTGATAAGGAGGATGTCCTATGCTGGAAACAAATGCTGCTGGTTTTTTCGTTGAAGTCAGCCTACAACTGTTTGCGTATCAGAGGCTCATATTTTCCTTGGTGGAGAAATGTATGGCTTCACCATATTCCTTTGAAATGCTCCATTTTTTTGTGGAAAGTGCTGCACGCTGCGATACCTGTGGATACTATGGTTCAATCTCTTGGTATTAACATGGAGTCAAAGTGTGTTTGTTGTTCTAATAGTAAAGTGGAAACTGTTTTGCATCTCTTATTTAATGGGGAGTTGGCGGCAAATATTTGGAATCATTTTAGGCAGATTTTCAATGTGGGGTTATGGAATGGAGATTTAGTAGTCTTGCATTCTACATTGGTTTTGTTATTGCCTATCTCGTCTCAAGTTGGGGCTTTAAGGTGCATATCGGTTGTTTGAAGGCCAAGTTCATCACTTGGCTTTTATTAACCATAGGATCATGAGGTGCATAATGGATATGTCCCCTCCTTTAAAGCAAAAAGGGGGTGGAAAAGATCTGAGTTGGAGATTTTGGGTCATTTGACTATTAAGCCTTTGCAATCTTCTACTAGGATTTCATGCTTACTTTATTGAGAAAGGCCTAGGTATGGATGGGTTAAATTGAATGTTGATGGTTCTCCATTAGGTAATCCAGGAAATGGAGGGGGAGGAGGTGTCATTCGTTCCCATCAAGGAGAGATCATTGCTGGCTTTTGCTCCTTTTGTGGTTTTACATCTAATAACTTGGCTGAGGTTCGTGCTTTATTTGATTGGGTGAAGCTATGTCTAGACCTTGGCTTAAGGCACATTGAATTAGAATTTGATTCCAAGCTAGTTGTTAATGGATTAAAACACTCGTCTAATTCTTTATGACACTTGATTTACTGGTGGAATGCAATTCTGGAGTTTTTTTCCCAAGTGCAGTATGTTTGTTCTATGTGTTTAGAGAGGTTAATTCGGCTGCTGATTTCTTAGCAAGATTGGGGGCTACAGACTCTACTGCCATTTTTTTTTTTTTGATCGTTAACAACAATTTTATTAATCATCAAAAAAGATACGTACAAAATGAGGAATCACGAAATGTGATCCGAAAAAACTAAACATCAGCAATAATTACAAAAGCAAACAGAAAACAATAATCAAGAAACAGAATGCAGAATTCTATCCATCTGATATCAAAATCTCCTCCCCCACAGGCAATCTAGCTTCAAACTCCACTCTTTCCACACCTCTTCTAGCCCAAAAATCTGGAACCTCATTTGTTGATCTCAAAACATGGTTAAAAGACAAATTTAAACCATTAGAAAGATACCGAGCACGTCTAATCCAACGGGCATATTTCCAAGGATAGCTACCATCACCTATCATCCAAGAAATTACCAATAAGGAGTCACCTTCAACCTGTATA
>JAUPMG010090692.1:0-12573 GCA_031762675.1 Pachysandra terminalis
TGGGAGTGTATTTGGGTGTGGTGGGGGGTACCCAAGGCTTATATGTTAAGCCTTGGGTACCTTTTGGCTCTTTATTGTCTTGGGTACCCCAAATTTAGCATTTGGTACCACTTTCACAGGATACCCAAGGCTTATTTTAGGATAGATGAGGCAAAAAAAAAATGGTGGCGGCAAAACCAATTTTTTTTGACAAAAAGTCAAAAAAAAAGAGGAAAAAAATTTTTAAAGAAAAAAGTTATTTAACGCCACTACGTTATTTATTTATTTTGTCAAAAAATAACCTTGGATACCCCTTTCACCTTGGTACCCCTTCTATAACATTGGTATCCCTTACCTGTGCACGTAGCAGCGATTCAACAACACTATATTGATTGATATAATTAATTCGCTGTAGAGGATGAGAAACGCATAGAATCTCCTTCTCCATGACCTCAACCATAAAACAATGCTCTTCCAATGCTCACTTATTTCAAAACTCTAATTTATTTCTTTCCAAAACGGATGATTTGTTACACCTAAACAATGATAGCTAAAGACTCCCAAATCTTTTAAGATCCTTTAGATCCCCAACTGAGATCTCTCGCTCACTATGATAATAAAAAATTATTATAATTCACTACAAGTGATTATGTTTGTATCGTATGGGAAAATAATGACTAGATTTTTTATGATCCGGATCACAATAAAATCTCCTGTGATCCGCTGTCCATGTGGGACTCATTAAGAAGAGTCACCTCTAACTCTAAAAACCCAAGAAACGGGTGAACCCTAATGGGCTACAAATAGTACAACTTGTGAGCCCTTTAGGACAGGTGTCGATCTCTTGTGACGAATCAGAGAAGATCCTCGGTCAAAAAAAATTCCAGGTCAACATGAACCAAAATGAAATGATGATTACTCGTGAAGTTAAAACACCTGAGCCAAGGATAAAAAAAAAAAAGGATGAGCCTTAGTGGGCCAGCCAAACTAGACATCCGAATTAGAGCCGACAATGTGTGATCAGATTAGGTTGGGTTAAGTGCGGACTAATCCATCAAATTTAGATTGGTCAATCTCATTATCTCAATACAAGACGAGCCAAATTGGGCCGAAGCGGGTCAAGTCAAGACAAACCAGGCCAAATCAGACTTTATTCAACTCGAGTCGAATCAAGTTTAGATTGGTCAATCTCATTATAGGGCCGGCAACATAAGGCTGTAAACGAAACGAGATAATCTGAACTGGGTCCAGCCAAACCAAAACGGGCCAAGCTTTACCCAACTCAATTGAGCTCGACTCGGACTCATTTAAAAAATTTGAGCTCAAGTACCCAAGCTCGACTCGAGCCCATTAAGAAAATGAACTCTTCAGGCTCACGTTCGCCTCGTGAGCTCTCAGGTTCAACTCATACAAGTCGAGCCTAAGCCCAAGCCCAAGCCCAAGCTAGCTCCGTTCTTTGACAGCCTTGCAGTAAACATGTTGGGACTCTAGTTGAGCCGTTGCACCCGAACCGTTCATTCCAAGTTAGAACCCCATTTCATTGCCACCAGAGATTAGTAATTCCCTTTACATTCAGATGACTCATTTCATTTGAGACTGCTCATTCAAACTCAAAAGAAAGGAAAGCAATATCGAGACAAAGACAAAGTGAAAGAAAACAACTATGATACGAGTCCATTAGCAATTAACCTGTGGATTCTTCTTCAGTTCTACTACTATGATACTGATGTTATCTTTGCTTCCTCTAGCCATTGCCAACTCCGCCAACACCGCCACTGCATCGGCGGCAGTGTTTCCAATTTGGGTCTCGGATGATGTTTTCCTCAACCGACCATGAAGACATTTCCTCACAACATCGCAAGCAAACTTGTTCGAGATTACATCCCATAAACCATCGCTCGCAAGTATAAGGAATTCGTCGGCATTGATTCGATCACTCACTGTGACTTCCGGTTCTGGTATCACAAAAGGTTTGAGATATTGATCCCCTGTATGTAACCCAAGTTTTCCAGTGATCAGCATAAACAAAGTAAACATAATGCAAATTCTTCTAATCATAAGACATGTAAATGGTCACATCTCAATCAACGATCCTAAATGGATCAATGTTGATCACACCCTTATAGTAATTCTGTTTTTGGTGAAGAAAAATACTGGTAATTAAGGTTAATGATCATAGTAATATGATATATCAACAGTTGCATAATCAATTTGGATTTTTTAAATCAAAAATATAGTGTGATGTAAATTTTCAATCTACTATAATGGACTTACCTATAGATCTAGAAGTAGCAAGTACTCCTAATACTCGGTAACCATTCCAGTTTATGATCCTTCCACCGGCAGCTTCAACTCTCTCCATTTCATCGGGTCTGTCCGGCTGTGCAAGAAGAAAGGTTCTCAATAAATTATTTTATCATTTAAGAAGAGCAGGCAACCATGCTTATATAAATTTTCTTTTTCATCCCTAAAATTATATTCTAGGATTTTTTATTTTATTTTTCATACCATAAAATTTACAGATATAATATTATGTGGAGGACATGTTTAAGTAGTCATGGTCAATATACCCTAACAAAATGAATTAAATAAATATTTATTACTCACAAACCTTAGTATATAATCAAATCATAAGGTTTTGGATACACAATTTTACTAGAAAAAAATATTATTTCGTATGGAAATAGATATATAAATTAATTAGAAAGTTCGGATAACTACTTGTTCATTATTGTTATGTAGCATATTTAAAGTTTAAATTTGTTTGGCAAATGGCCCCAACAATGCTTAGCTTCCATGTGATTGTGATTTATTTTTTTATTTGTTTTCGAATTTTTGAAATTAGTTATTATTAAATCTTGTGTTCAATATAAGTGTCAACCTCCAAACACCCTAATTCCATAGGGCTGTGTTTGGTTAGTCAGAAAACAATTTCCATTGTTTTTTGGGAAAGTATAAGGACCTCTTTTCTCTCGTATCCATTGTTTCCCTTTCGAGAAAAATTCGAGGGACTTTTAATTGAAAATGGGGCCCATTTGGAAAAGTACTTTCCAATGGACTGACATTTTCCAATGAAGCAAACACATTTTCCAATGAAGCAAACATACAAATTGCATTGCATTGACGAGTTTATTTTCTTTTCCTTTCCTTACCTACGTATTCAGGCTAACCAAGCACAGCCACTATCCTAAGTTATTTTAGTAGGGATGCCAATGAGGCTGATTAAGTGGTGAGTCAAAAACCCGGTTCGGGTCGGGTTCAGGTTTGGCATATCTCGTGCCATTGCTAATCAAGAATACGTTAATTATATAAATATTTTATATACAAGAAGTAAATAAAATGTTAAAAGATGAAATACTTTATTTAAAATTTGTATTATATTTGTAATACAAGTAAAACAGTTAACTTAAACCAACCGCCTTGAACCCAATCCAACTGGGATAAGAAGTACCGTGGACTTGCATTAGGGTTTGCAGAAACCGACTAAGTTCTTGTGACCAGCCTTTCCCAAGGTTAGAGTCAAGACTTGTTATTGGCTTTTCCCAACGGTGGAATGAAAAAGAAACAAAACTGTTCCACTTACCAAGTCGCTCATAACACAGAAACAGCAGAAAACATCCAAACAAACAAAAAAACTGAAGGAAAATCATACCCAATGTGAACAACCCCAAAAGCCTTATGACAACTATCCAAAACCCTTCTTTAGAATCTAGGCTATAGACATCAGATCCTTTCACTTACACCGTGTAGATAAGATTAGACGGTCCACCTCGTACCACGTGTCATCCACGTGAAACGCCTGAACCACAGCTCCTACTCGTACTCCTCGTAGGGTAATCTCAAGAGAACACCGTGGACCAGTGTGCTGGAGGCCATACTATAGACATCAGATCCTTTCACAATTACACTCTCTGAGACCTGCTCTGAGCAGCCTCACTTGAGAGAGGGTACTGGGCGCCTGTCCGTTATAACTGCTTATGAAAGCGTAACAAACCGCTCTTGAGGGTAGACGGATATATGTAAAAAAAAGTGTAACGCCTCTACACAACAAAAACCCCCTATCACCCTCCCAGGACCCCTTATGTGTGCTCTGCTCCTCTTACCAGTCAGTCACTGAACCCCTGACCCCGACCCCACATCATCTAAGCAACACCTTACACACTGCAATGGAGAACTCTTTTTATCAATCAAACAATTTATGATTAATCTTGCAATTCTACAAGTTCTTGCCTCAAAATGAACTCACATCAAACGCAATCCTCATTCTTCTCCAATCCTTACTTCCTCGGTATCAATCTTGTATTGAACCTGTACCTCCAAGCTAGTTCACAAGCTACAAGCCTACATCTAAGCCTCCAGACGAAAAAAAGAGGCTAAATCTAAGACAAAATGTAGAACTAATATCAATTCACACAAAAAATCCCAAATAAAATATAGTATAAAATCAAATCTCAAGTGCAAACGAAGCCATGCAATCTCATGAAAAACGGGAAAAACTACCTTATGATCACGAGACAATGGCACGGCAACTCCTCCGCGGGACAATACAGCTCTGGAATCCCCGCAATTGGCGACGACAAGCTGCTCTGCCCCCACCAGCGCCACCACCGCCGTCGACCCGATCGTCTTCATCGACGCCGACCCGTTTTCCACCTGAGAAACCCTACCATTGATTTCATCATCCATCTTACAAAAACTATCCACCATCACCTTCTCCCAATCAAGCTTACCCTCTCTTTCCTCAATCTCCTTAACCACCAACCAGTGTAGCCGGTCACGGCACGCTTGCGCAACCTTGGACCCACCATGCCCGTCGTACACTGCAAAGAAATCGTACGATGCCGACTCACCGGATAGAAACCCAGGCACCACCGTCACCGTATCTTCCATCTCTCTCCGCCGACCTTTCAATGATACCGACCCGTGAGACTGACACGTGCAACTCCGCAATTCCTCTTCCCGTCCACAAATCTTACCTCCGGCAACTAGTATTCCCACCGGCAAAGCATCGTTCTCCGACGACGGCGGTGATACCGATAGCTTCACCGATCCATCTAGGGTTTTCAGATCGGTTCCAGCAATAGTATTCGATTCGAGAGAGGGTTTCGGTTTCTTCTGATCTAACAAAGTACTTCTCAAGCAGTTTCCATTGTCGGAAAGAATATCGGTTTCCATCGGACAAACAGTCTTCAACCGTCGGATCTCCAATCTCTTCCGGCGAGCGCTCGTGGCTCTCTTTACAGAATACCTAGTCGTCTTAACCGACTCCGGTGACATATTCACGTTCTTTTCATCATTCGAATAGAGCTTGAAAGTTTTGAAAGGTTAGTCGCATTCAAAAACAAACTTATAACGTGGAAGAAGATGGAATCTCAACCGTTGGATGTCAAAAACCGTTGGATGTCGGACACCTAATGGTACGATGCGGCAGTAGTAAAATTTACTGGTAACCGCATCACGACTTTGGATTTATCTGAGGAGATACGTGGACGGTTTGAAATCTCCATGGACACGTGGAAGGTGGATTGAGCTGTTCTTGTTTTGTTTTGGCGGGAGATACTGATACGTTAGAGTTGGACTCATACTTGTGGATTCTGGAAAGGATAACGTGGCGTCTTGTGATAAAGAGTTTGTCGCGACTCGCGCGGGGGGAAGGAAGGATATCTTTCTCTGACAAGGGATGTTGACTGGTTCGATTCTGCGGCGACTTGTAGTACACGTGTCGGCTGTATGGGGGTTTGCTTCTTGGTGATGGACGATCTCGTACGAAGTATGTATCTTCTTGTAAACGTGATCTTTGAAAGTTTTCATTGTTTTGATAAAGCAGACGGTGATAATGGACGCATCTTGTTTTTGCTCTATCGGGACGCTAAAAGATTTCCGTGGCCAAATCACCGCCCTCCGATCAAAATGGATACGTGAGCTGTACGTGGAGAGAGTTCTTCCATTTCTTCTTTCTTTTTCTTAATTTTTTTTTATTTTCTGTCAGTGCGGAAGCTGCAGCGTGCATGTTAGCTGATCATTACGGCACGGCACCCGTACGATTGAGGTCTGTTTAACGGGTCCATTTCTTCTGCTCCGAGAACGTCCGGGGAAATCTTCTGCTCCACCGCGAGATGAGCGACGCGTGTCCGCTCCAACCCGCATGCGCAGCACGACCGTTAAAGGGATGAGCTCCGTTAACGCCCTTTCGATTAAAAAAATAATCGTCTCTGCAACGGACAACTTTACTCTTTAAAATGTTTCTTCTTTGTCTTCTGCTTCGACCTCCAATGCTATTTATCAAGCTCCCAAAAAATGTATGCAACCCCATATCTCTGTATCTACTTGATTCTGACCTAGTTCTGATTCAGTTGACTCAATGACGCTAGCTTCAATCTTCTTCTTCTCCATTCCTGTAAAACTAACAAAACCTTAAAACTCCATTTTGAGTTCAACCCAACATCACAAACTAACTGTAACTGGATCTTCTAAAACCCAGAAAATGAAAATTCAAAGATTATTTAACCAATAACTTAACCAAAAAAGAAAACCCAAATACATTGGAGAAATCAGCAACGCGTGTTCAACTCGTCTCCGCGTGCGCATCATGCGGGACAGCAAGTCGCCAAGTGAGAAAACGGAATGTCTCCGTCTTCCATTAACTTCAGAGTTTCAATTTCTCTAACAGAATCTCAAAATCTTGAATCATTGTGAACAAAGAGCAATCGGACTTGGGTTTTGTGATTTGCTTGTGCTTGAAGACGCACCTGATTTCACAGAGGGATTTGAGTTGTGAGACGACATGCTCATCTGCAACTTGAATTTTTTCAGGATTAATGCAAGGGATATGAGCTTCCTGGAGCTGAATGTAAGCTAATTTTGGGGCTGAAATGGTGTCGAACAGCTTCGGGATCGCATCAAAAGCAACGACTTCATGATCTTTGAATAGGTTTTTTCATCCATAGGTTGGGATGAATTTTCTCTGCATCAAATTATGTTTCTTCAGTGGAATCGCAAGTTTTTGTTGAGAAGACATTACCAGTCTAACGATTATTTTATTTTTTATTTTTAATCGAAAGGGTGTTAACGGAGCTCATCCCGTTAATGCTCTTGCTGCGCACGCGGGCGGGAGCGGACACGCGTCGCTCATCCTGCGATGGAGCAGAAGATTGACGTTCTCAGAGCAGAAGAAATGGACCCTGTTTAACTCATCTTGGGCACATTGGATCTTACCTGTGCTGTGGGCTATGAAACCTAGGTACGGCATGGTTTATGAATATTGTTTGTATCGAGCCGGATTAGATCAACATCCAGGCGGTCTAATTCATCGTTCGTGTTGACAATATTATGCGTTTACAATCGTGTATGTAAATGCACGTCACGCGTACACACACACACATATATATATATATATATATATAAAATATATAATAATATATATCTACACACTTATTAATATAATCGATGTTACAGCTTCTACATTCCACAGACGATATGGCTCCGTCTAAGGAGACAAAGAGGTGGATTGGGAGTGAGATTTCGACAAACCCTAACTAGTTATGTAGGAATTTAGCTTACACCAAATCCATTCCTAACCCCCATTGAATCAAAAAAATTATACAAGATATTTATTATGTACCCGAACACCATTGAGCATAGGACAAGTCACTGACATGAGTGCATAATAGGTGGGGCAAGTCACTGACATGTATGCATGATAGGTGGGGCCTACACATGCAAAACATACATGCCCTGTTTTAAATGGTGTCGGGTTCCATGGTATGTAACTTGGATGTAAAATATATATATATATATTATTCATAACAATACTTGTGATACAAACAATATAAACTATAACAAAGCTGCATATTTGGTGTAATAATCCCATGGATTGTTGATCTTTCTGGTGAATGAACTCATTAAATGAGAGAAATATTAGTTAAAGCTTATAAATCGAAATATTCTATTCATCCAAGAGTTACGAAAATGTACAAGGACTTGATAACATATTATCGATGGAGAGAGATGAAAAGGGATATCACTCAATATGTAGCACATTGTGTGATTCGCCAACAAGTGAAAGCATAATATCAGAAAGCACAAAGTACGTTGCAACTTTGCAGCCTTTACCAGTAAGAAAGTGAAAGTGGGAACACATTTTCATTGGTTTAATTTTAGGCCTATCTACTGATCTATAACTCATACAAATCCCAATACATTTTGGGTGATAGTGGATCGGTTGACTAAATCGAAAAATTGTAATGTTATACAAAACACAAAAAAATTTAATATATATCATGAATTACAAAGATACACCATTGTAAACGTAGAAAATTAAGATTTTTAATTCATATTTTGATAGTGAGATTACTGATAAAAAAAAAAGGTAGAAAACTGGGGTTTAAATACTCACAGATAATTATTCCGTTAGAGAACTAGCTGTGCTGAAAATCTCTAACCCCAACCAGTTGGGATGAGGCATTTTGTTGATTCGTAGGCTCTCTTGTGATGAAAATGCAGCTTAGCCTCTTCATCAAACATTCAAGAAAGAGCTATAGTGATCATATGGGAATCAAATAGTATTTGGAAGGTTGAACGGACATACTCAAAACTTCTTGGACCCATCAAGGTTCAGCAATCACTACCTAAGAGACAGGTAACAAATGTAGAAAGAATTCTCTCCTTAAGACAGCACTGTATCACGGCCCTAGAGTTTTCCAAACCAACCGTGCGACATTTGTGCTTAATTAATCCTTTATAGCACAACTCAACCTGTCTCTCACAATACCTTGAAGGCTTAGAAGTAAAGAGAACACAAGAAGTAACTCAAGAAATAACTTACAGAACCATGTTGTTCCGCTAAAGTGCAGTCAATTTCCTTCAAGGTTGCAACTGGCCAGCCAATATAGAGCCATGTCCAGAAGGTCTTTCAGGCAAAGGAGGCAGAAAACAGCTTCCTTACATACTTCTAAATGAGGTGAAAAGCTTCCAGCAATTTGACCTTATGTCAGTAAACATAATCACCAGTAATCGTTGCAAGAACACATACCGTTCGCGATGTGATGGAACCGGTTCGAATCCCTGATCACAATCTCCCTCCCCGTTGCCATTGAGATGAACTTTATCGCAGAATGACAATCTCCGCAAACGCGAAGGTTCTTAAATACCCGAATAGGTCTCGACTTGGATGTGTTTATAAGACCAAAAGCCACTGCTATCTTCTCACTGTGTTGAAACAGATACTGCTCCTTCTGCTCCTCCTCTACATCGTGGAGAACGAAATCCGTATCAGGAACATAACCCATCCCCTTAATTTCACAAGCCAAGCGATCCAACTCCGCGAAGATCTCCTCCGCTCTGGGGTGCAAAGTGTCCCCCACATGAAACTTGTGAATCTTGTTTTCAATCTCTACCCAGCTGCAACCAGCTTCCTTAACCAGTTTTCTCTCTTTCATGTTCTTCCTGATGTCAACCACTCTTTCCCATTTGTTCGTCGAAGCATACAAGTTCGAGAGCAAGACATAAGCTGCAGGATCATAGGGATCTAGCTCTAAAATCTGCTTCGCTGCATACTCACCAAGCTTCATATTTTTATGAACCCGGGAAGCTCCGAGCAATGTTCGCCACACTAGAGTATCGGCCTTGAATGGCATCGAATATATAAAATCAAGAGCTTCTTCAAGAAAGTTTGATCGTCCGAGTAGATCAACCATGCACGCGTAATGCTCCATTTTCGGGACAATACCATATTCTTTGTACATGGAGTTGAAGTGTTTTTGGCCCTCGGCGATCATACCCACATGACTACAAGCTGATAGAACTGCAATGTAAGTAACCTCATTTGGTTTTATACCCGTCTCGATCATTTCCCGGAACATGGCCAGAGCTCTCCTTGCATATCCATGTTTTGCAAAACCAGTGATCATTGAAGTCCAAGAGATCACATTCCTGTCTTCCATCTCATCAAAAATTTGGGTAGCAGACTCTATGTTCCCACACCTGGAATACATGGAAATCAATGCATTGCCGATACGTTGTTCCGACTCGAATCCCGCTTTCAGTAACCGAGCATGGAGTCGTTCACCCTTACCGATCGCGCCGATACTTGCGGCCCCACTCAAGAGACTAGCAAATGTGTGAGCACTGACCCCAATCTCCGTGTTCTCGATCCGATGGAAGATCTCAAAAGCTTCTTCAGAGTTCGAATTCTTCGCATACCCATCAACAATTGTGTTGTAAGAAACCAGATTCTTCTCAAACAGAACATTGAAAGCCTTCCGCGCCTCTTCCATCCTACCCGATCGGGCATACATGCTAATGAGAGAATTCCCCACGCAGTTAACCGATGCAAGACCTAGTTTAACAACATGGGTGTAGACCTGTTCGCCAGTACCCAGATCGGAGAGATTTCCGCACGCTTTGAGAACACTGGAAAACGTGAAATGGTTAGGTCGAACTTGTCCCGTTATCATCTCAAGGAAAAGTTCGATTGCTTCCTTATCGCACGCTCCACACTGCACGTATCCTGTGATAATAGCAGTCCAGGACATCACATTCTGGTCAGGCATTCGATCGAATACCTTCCTCGAATCATCCACCGAACCACCTGCTCCACATTTTGCATACATGTCCACCAGACTACACCCGACACAAACGTCGAAAGCCAATCCGGAACGGATCACTCGAGAGTGGAGTTGCTGCCCAAGTTGCAATGATTCTAACTCTGCACAAGTTGAAATAACACTGCTGAGAGTGAACCGATCAGCAACGAATCCACTCAATTCCATATCCTCAAACAATTCAATGGCTTCCCATGCAGAACCCAACTGGGTGTACCTAGTGATCATCAATGTCCAAGTAACCAAATTTCTCTCAGGCATATTATCAAACACCTTTCTTGCTGAAACCAAGTCACAACTACCCTTACTGAACAAATCAATTAACGAACAACCAACACACAAATCCGACTCAAAATACCCAGTTTTGATCACAAACCCAAATATTACTCTTCCAATCCAAGCATATTTAGCACTAGAACATGCCCTAATAACCGCAGCGAAGCAAAACTGATTAGGGTACAGTCCAGATTCAAGCATCTGATAGAATGTTTCTATGGCTTCTGTTTCCCTGTTGTTATTAGCAAAGCATGAGATCATTGCACTCCATGAAACCAAATCTCTATTCTCTCCCATCCCTTCAAAGATCTCAATCGCTGTTTCCAAGTCGGAACATTTTGAGTACAAACTGATAAGAGAATTCAACACAACAGTATCGAGTTCGAGCCCAGATTCAATCAAACGGGAGTGGATGAGCTTCCCACGATCGAAATCGCGGGTTCGGATACAGGATTTGAGGAGAACAGAGTACGTAACAATGTCTGGTTGAATTCCTTGCTGGATCATGAGATCAAGGGCAGAGAGGGCTTGAGCAAAGTGACCTGCATCGGCAAGGCGGATCAATCGGTTCTTCAGAGCTTCGAAGTGGGGGTGTTTCAGGAATTGGGGTGAAGAAGGATTCCTATGGCGGGAAGGAATGGAAGGTTTGAATGAAGGTGGAACGATATTGGCGGGAATGCAGAGGCAGGGATTGAACATGTTTTGATTTCCCAACGGCTTCGTTTCGCTTCCAATGAGAACAAGTGTCTATTTATCAAGTTCCAAAGAAGTTTTGCAGTTAGGGTCGTTAAGAAAATCTATATCTATATCTATCTATACCTATTTATAGAACTATATATAAAAGAGACAGTTTTGAGCTGCTTCTTTTTTCTTCTCTCGATTATACCCATACAAACTTTTATATATATATATATATACCCATATCAAAAGATACATTTTGAGCTGCTTGTCTTCCCATTTTAACCTTAACTTTTTACGTCTATTATTATTTTAAAACATATATTATATTATATTATTAAAATAACACTTTTTCTCACACGTGTATAAATATGAAAGTCGGTTGTGCACACGGTTTGTTTGAGTGCTTCCATGAATCCAATCAACGTAAACGACAGTTTTATAAATTTCAAGAATCTCTTAGGGTTGATAAAATTACGATACCTACTCTAATATTTTTAAAATAACACTAATCTCTTATAACATTTTTATAATTCTCTGCTCCACTGTCCCTAGATAACAGGGGTTCAACACGGTTCGATTGGGTCGGATTGACCTCAACCCAATCCCAAACCGACCTCCTTGAAGGTCAATTCAAACCTAGCCCTACATGATTTCAAACTTAAATTACCAAACCCAAACACCAAACCAAATTTATTTTGTAAACTCTAAAACCAACCCAATCTAACCCACATTATAATTCCAAATTAGTTTGGATCGGGTTAATTCGGGTTGATAAGTACAATTACAACTTTAGTAATGCATTTGGACTTAAAACCAACCTGAACAATGTACAAATACTTAAAAAATCAAATCTAACTTGCCCAACACATTCAACTGAAACAAAGCATATTCTTATTAAATATTATTAAGTCATAAGCATTAGGCTAGCTAGATTCATTATTAAATCAAAAAACTATTAAACCATAAACATTAATATATATATATATATATATAAATATATATATATTAATAGGATTAATTCGGTTTGTGTTTTTTG
>JAUPMG010090703.1:0-12573 GCA_031762675.1 Pachysandra terminalis
ATGTCAATTAGGTGGGATCGGCAATAAGAACTACGTTCCTCTATATCATTTTATCAAAAACTATATCTTTAATTAAATTACGAGTATGCAAATCTTTTTTGATTGATTTTATTCACGTTTTTTTGGACCTTTCTTAGAACCTTCAATGATTTCTCTCCCGCACATGTTCATAGGTTTCGTTTTATCTGTTCAAACCATTTTAACCAATTTTCCTTTTATCTTATCTATTAATTAAACTATACCTAAATAACCTCAAATATCTTCCTTCCTCATAGTCATCTTTTTTAATCTTCATACACATCCAAGTGTAACATTCTTTTTTTTTTTTTGGTCTAAACCACCCGGTGTTTGGAAACCACATAGTTCCAACTAAATCCGGATTCGAGTCGGGAAGGACCACGAAGGTAGTAAAGCTCTTCTACATAGGACAGCTGCATTCCCAAAGCTCAAACTCAAGACCTTTGGTTAAGCTAGAACAGAACTCTACCATCTGATTTAAGCGCACGGTGGTATCCAGTGTAACATTCTCATCTCAATAACGTCCGATGTATATACTATGTGTCAATTGGGCTACACGACAAAGGTTTTCCTCATCAATTTAAAGGTTTCCCCATGAGACACTGAAGGGGCAAAGAATCTTTTTGGGTTAATGGAGTATTATAAAGGGGAGAGCGGGAGATATGTTATTTTTAAGTGATTCAAAAAGTTTGATAATGTGTCCTTTTCAAAAATTTCTAACTTTCCTTCAAGTGTCCATTATGAAGAATAACCACAAAACGATTATTAGTTGAAAATACGGAGGAATAAACAAGAAAGTTACAATGACAAACAGCCAACTACTATACCAATTACTAATTCATGTATTGAATCATTTGATATACATTGTGGTGTCATTTTCTAGAGCTTAGATAAAGTCGGCTCGATTTGTATACGAGATTATATGCCCATATTCCTATATATGGGATTATGCATTAATATTAAACACACATGCTAATAATATATATTATATATATAATAATAATAATTATAAACTATAATATTAATGCATATATATATGTATATATATATATATATATATATATATATATATATATTATAATAATCATCAATTTTCCTTCTTCTTTGCTTATGAGTTGACCATATAAGCCAAGTACAATTTTTTTTAAATAAGAAAGAATTATCTTTTTATGTTGCCAGTTCTCACCATCTTTTATCCACAAAACCTAAAAATGTCCAGCACTAGTAGCATGTGATTAGTAGTAATCAACCTACAACACTTCATCTTCTTCTTAATTATTATATATAACTCAAATAAAAGCTTCCTGCCTTTCTCTATAAGAAAAAAAGTGGTAGCTAGTATTCTCTTAATCTCTAGCTTTATATATATATATATATATTTATTTGTTTGGTGTTGCATTACAAATACAGTGATAAGATAATTAAATCTTTCTAATTCCCTGAAAATATATATGTAAGTAAAGATTATCTTTTGAAACATCAATATTTCTCCAAAAAGTTTCAGATATTATTCCAGCAGAGTTATTAAAATGATTAGCATTACAAGATGAAGTACACCCTACAAAAATTACTTCCTGTAGCTCAGAACTTAGTTTCAGACACATTGCTAGAGTGATGTTGTGGGTCAGGTCCGCCGGGACTCAGTTGCTTCGGTTCGCAATCGCTTCCAAATGTGACTTTCCTTCTCATACCTTCTACTTGATGACCACCTCTTTGGCATCTTTGGCGAATGCTCGAAATGATCCAGTGAGGCTCCTACGTTGTAGAAATGGATCAAGAGGGCGAGGTTCAGACATGGAAAATGCAAACAAGACCAAGGTGAAGCAAACCCAGAACCTCAAAAAATAAGTAGCCATTCTTTTCTGAATTGAAGTTTCAAAACTATTTGTGTAGAGTATCAAAGCTTTAGAAGGGTCAAGTATTTACAGATGTGATCATGTTGTGTTTTTCTCTATACTTAAAAAAGGGTAAATTGCACTTAAACCTCCTTAGATAACTGGCACCTGTGTTTTCTGAAATGACAATGACACCCTTATCAGAGATTTTGAATAGACGCCGTTAACAAAAATATCACAATTACTATTTTGCCTGGGAAGCATCCTGTTTATTTAAAGGATAAATTGCACTTAGACCCCTCAATTATATAATAAATGCACATACCTCTTGTGTTTTCTAAAATGGCAATAACACCCCTTGAGTTTTGAACTTGGTCGCAGAGACACCCCTCCCACCCCCTCCCACTACTACCACCACCACCAACCCACCACCACCACCACCACCACTGGCGGTGGTGGATTGATGGTGGTGGTGGGGTGGTGGTGATGGGGTGGTGGTTGTATTGGTGGTGGTGGTGGGGTGATGGTGGTGGTGGTGGTAGTGGTGGTGGTGGTAATTGGAATTGAAATTGTTGAGAAAAAAGGTGCAAAGGTCATTTTGTATTTTAAAGAGAAATATTTTTAAGAAGGGTGCGAAGGTCATTTTGTGTTTTAAAGGATAAAATGGTCTAATAATCAATTATTTTGACTAATATCAGCATATGTTATATCGGTTACTTAACAGAATGGGTGTCTTTGCCCCGAAGTTCAAAACTCAGGAGGTGCCAGTGTCAAATAACGAAGGAGGTCTAATTGCACTTTACCTTTTAAAGAAAGTGGTGAGTCAAACTTGATCATATATATATATATATATACATATATTTGTTTTCTTGTGCTTTAAAATTAATAAATACAAAACTAACCGATATATGTTCAACTAAGAGGTGTCCAGGACACCAGTTCTCAATAAGGAAAAAAAAGATACCTAGTACCATTCAAATTAAGATGAATCATTCCATTTTTTTACAATGTCTTTGTTCAATCCTTGACAGTAAGTGCGAATCCTAATCACTGTTTTTTGGCTTATATATCATCATATACTTTATCACAATTAATTGGGTTCGTAATAAAAAGTGAGTTTCTCTATGTAGCTCATTCTGCCAAAAATCATATCTTCAACCAAATTGCGAGTATGCAAATCATTTTTGATTGATTCGATTCATATTCTTTTAGGCCTCTTTTAAGACATTCAATGATTTCTTCCTCACACATTTTTCATAAGTAGTTTCGAATCTTTGTTTTATATATCCAAACCATCTTAACCGAATTTTCATTATCTTATCTCCTAATTAAGCCACCCTCAACAATTTTGAAAATGTTCGTTCCTCATCTCATCTTTCTTAGTCGTCCCATATATCCATCTCAATATTCTCATTCCAACAACGTTCAATATATATTTTATATATCACTTGGATTAAACAATGAAAACTTTACTTTCCCATGAGTCGCTGAAGGGCCAAAGGATCTTTTTGGGATAAATATTTTGGTTTCTTCTTGAGCGTGCTCTTTATCATTTTTTCAATAGTTTTCAAACAAATTCAATTTAAATTGAGCGGTCCAGAGCGGTATTGATCTTGACTGATCTGGTACTGAGTGGTATCATCAGTTTGATAACTGGTTTGATCAATCCAAAAAAAATTTTGGGCAATCCACTTTTTTATACCAGATCCGAATCGGCCGATACTGACTAGGTTCAGATCAGAATCGACCAAGACCGATCCAGTTCCCATTCTCGAGATTTTAAACCTTGAAGGATGTAGAACCATTGGTACAGGATGTTTGATATATATCGGCCGGAGCTATCGACCAACTCTCATATCCATTCAATAGATTCCATCATATACCCACATGACTTACTACTAAGGATAAACCAAGCAAAGTCAAGGAAGATTTTCAATGTAAAGTAAATGGTAGACCCATGGTTAATAGCTAGTGATGCAAGATAAGCACGACCCCACTATCACATAGGGTTGTCAAAGAGCCGAGCTAGCTCAAGTTCGGCTCGTATGAGTCAAACTTTAACTCTATAATTAGGCTAGTGGGTATAGTTTGAGTCCCAAAAAAAAAATTATTGTCTTAACGAGCTAGAGCCAAGGTTAGATAGGCTCGGCTCAATTTGTATATTCCTATATCTTACATTATGTATTAATATTAAACACACATGTTAATATATTATATTATATACAATAATAATCATCAATTATAATATTAATGTATTTATATATATAATAATAATAATAATAATAATAATCATCAATTACCCTTCTTCTTTTCTTATGGGTTGACCATATAAACCAAGTACAAGTTTGGTTTATCTTTTTATGTTGTCAGTTGTCACCATTTTTTCTCCACAAAACCTAAATATATCCAGCACTAGTAGCATGTGATTAATAGTAATCAACCAACACTTCATCTTCTTCTTAATTATTCTATTTATATATATATATATATATATATATATATAAAAAAGTAAGATCATGTTTTATGATAAGATTATGTTTCTTACATGAAAAAGAAAATATGTTAAGTAAAGATTCATTTGAAATCCAAAAAGTTTCAGATATTATTCCAGCAGAGTTTAAGTACATTACACCCTACAAAAATTATTTCCTTCAGCTCATCCATTAGTTTCAGACACATTCAAAGAGTGATGTTGTGGGTCAGGTCCGCCGGGACTCAATCGATCGGACTTGTGGTGGCTTCCAAATGTGACTTTCCTTCCCATATCTTTTACCTTGATGACCATCTCTTTGGCATCTTTCATGAATGCTCGAAATATTGATCCAGTTAGGCTCCTACGTTCTAGAAATGAATCAAGAGGGCGAGGTTCAGACATGGACAATGAAAGCAAGACCAAGGTGAGATAGACCCAGAACCTCAAAATATAACTAGCCATTCTCCTTTAAGGTTTCAAAACTAATTGTGCAGAGTATCAAAGCTTTAGAAGGGCCTAAGTATATATAGATGTGGTCATGGTGTGTTTTTCTCTATATTTAAAGAAAGTGGAGAGTCAAACTAGGTCATATGTATTTGACTTCTTGTGCTTTAAAATTTAAAAAAAAAAATGTATTTTTGTGTAATTGGTTAGTTATTCCTTGTGGGTTTAACTTAATTGCCATCTTAAATATATTTAAGAATACAAAAACTAACCAATATATGTTCAACTAAGAGGCATCCAGGACACCAGTCCTGATCAATAAGGGAAAAAAGATACCTAGTACCCTTCAAATTTAGATGAATCATTCCATTTTCTTCGAATGCCTTTGGTCAATCCCTGACAATAAAGTGTGAATCCTAATCACTGTTTTGGCTTATATATATATATATATATATCAATTAGTTGAGATCGGCAATAAGAATTCTGTTCCTCTATATTATTCTGTCAAAAATCATATCTTTAGGTAATAAATTACGAGTATGCAATTTTTTTTTATCGATTCCGTTCACATTGTTTTTTTGACATTTTTAGAATCTTCAATGATTTCTCTCACACATTTTTAGTTAGTATTCTTAAGTTTTATTTTGGAAAAATTATCCATATACCCTACTTTAGGTCAATTTACTAAATGGTATATTAGCCATGCTAAATCACCTCTCAAATATCAAAATATTCACATAATTGCCTTTCGGTCTTGTAGATGATATATCCGGTATTTATATAATACTTGTTTTTTTGAAAAATTAAAAATACCAATTCTACTTTAAGCCCTTTGCACACTTAGTGTGCATCCCTTGCACCATCACCACTACCCCACCACCACCACGCCACCTCCCACCACACCCACCATTAGTGTGCAATGGTGGTGGGGGTGGTGGTGGCATGGTGGGGGTGGGGTAGTGGTGGGTTGTGGTAGCATGGTAGTGGTGGTGGAAGGATGCACACTAAGTGTGCAAAGGGTAAAATATGATTTTCATTTTATTGAAAAAGCAAATATTATAAAAATATCGGAAATGTCTTTTGTATGATCAAAAGGCAATTATGTGAATATTTTGATACTTGAGAAATAATTTAGCTTGGTCAATTATCATTTGGTAAATTGACCAGTAGGTAGGGTATACGAACAATTTTTCATTTTCTTTTTATATATTCAAAATTTCAAACCATTTTAACCCACTTTTTTATTTTATTTTATCTCCTAATTAAATCACATCTAAACAACCTCTAATATATTTATTTCTCACGTCATTTATCTTAATTTTCGCACACATCTATTTCAACAACATTCAATATATATATCAATTGAGCTAAGCAGCGAAGGTTTTCCTCATCAAAAGATTTCCCCATGAGACATATCTTTACATGGAATATATATCTTTGGAATGACCAGAAAGATACATATCTTTACATGGATCTCATTAAGTGATGATGACTGCTAATCACACTAGCTGCATTAAACAACTAAAATTATATTATATATAAAGGAAGGTACTGAAACCCCCAAAAGGCTGATGAAATGAAACCCCCCAAAATAACAGTATATCGACACGTAGTTTTTGAATGATGTGAAGAAAGAATTGCCAAACTGAAATTAACTTTAGGCCGCTTATTCATGCCGAGCTAACGAGCAGTTGAATGGACTTTGAGTGGCCGGCCGACGTTGGGATATGAATGAGAGAGATCATTTTCCTATCTTTATCGTTTCCGACATGGCATAACGTCGGATCCCACGAACTCTATCAGATTACTATAACTAGAGTGGACATGGGTTGTGCCAGCGCGTTGTTGAGACTTGCCGCCACGAGACTATGCTTGAGTTTTGCGATCCATAATTTAAAGTCTCTTAATTTAAGTACGGCACAACATCGTATTACGTGCTGATGTGTCAGATCAATCGTCAATATATCCAACACGATATTATTTGGTTAGTATTAAGACAATAGATTTGTATTAGAGTAAATATATTAGAAGATAATGACAACTAACATGTAAGAATTAATTACAACAGTCTATTAGAGAAAAAAGATAAAAAAGTCGGTTTCAAGACAGTCAAAATTGTCGTGCAATCGTTCTGTTAAGAGCGTTTCTTGTTAATTTTGACCTGCAAATGAGACAAAGAGAAGATACAGAAAAAAAGGAAGTACTGTAATAACTGAGAAGTCAGTTAGAATGCAATCTCAGAGCAATATAACCTTAGAGTTTGAAGACTACTCTCTCTCTTTCAGTGCCTTTACTCAGTGTTGTTTCCTATTTCTCAAGTTCAGAGAAATCCTATATTCTCCAAGCTTCAGATCCTCTCATCTCTGATCTCTGATCTCTGATCTCTTCAATGGAGGATGGGTTCTGGTATATGTAGGGAGTTTTCCACTCCAAATAGGACAAGTATCACTAGGTTCTGGTATATGTAGGGAGTTTTCCACTCCAAATAGGACAAGTATCACTCGGCTAAGCGTTCAGAGAGAGATCCTCATGCGCTAAGAATATCCTGAGTGACACGTGGTCCTGAAATGTATTCGGGATGATACGTGACACTTCAACACGCCTAAGTTATTTCCAGAGAGAGAGAGGTAATCATTTCAAACATTAAACACCTGCTCTGCGATAGGTTACTTTGGAACTTGAGCAACACGGATTGGATGACGCGTGTCACTTTCATACAAATCCCAAGAGCAACGTCACTATTCTTGTCACCATTCCAGAAAAGACAAAACCTAATTTAGATAAGTTAGAAAACAGATATTATAAGTATGTGAGATTTTTACCATGTACATTTCATTCTGAGAATCCGTCTCAATCAACCTTTTAGGGGACAGTTCAATATATAAGTTACTTTTCTGAATTCGTATATTTTGAAGGAAAATTCCCTTTGGCGGCTATCTTCCTTCGAAGGAAATCAAGAATAACTGTATACTTACAGGGTGATCAATGTATTCTCAAATTACGAAGGAAATCAAGAACAACTGTATACTTACAGGATGATCAATGTATTCTCAAATTACCCATATAGAGAACTCGAAACTGAGTGTCTCATCAGGGAACTCATTTTCATGATCAATAGTCCCTGTAGAGAAGAGTTTGTCTTGAAACCTCTTAAGGTTCATAGCTACAGTGACCAATCCGAGTGCCTTCTACTTGAATGAAATCAGAAGTAAACATGTGAATTCCTTCAAAGTGAAGTGAGACGACGTTTTCAAAGTCCGTGGAAAACCTATTATCAGGAAATACTTCTAGAGATGGCGTGCCTTCAACTTCTAAAGCCCTTTCTATTGAAGATTTGCTTCTAGAAGTGAAAGTCCAAGATATGACTTGAAATCAATTCATGAGAATGAATAAAAGCGACTTCGAGTCCTAGTTTGTAATTCGGATGCATAAAAGAATTCATTCGAGGGGGTAAACCCAAGTCATTGTCATTTGATGAGGTCATAATCCTTAGTCTTTTTAAGGGTGACAGGCCCTTAAACGAATTGACTATCTCAAGGTGGTTAGCCTCGAATTCGCCTTAGGAGGAAGGAAAATTCCTCATTCGAATTCGCTTTTGGCAGGAGGGAACATACATCATTCGATTTCACCATCTGGAGGTGGTTAGCCTTCGAGCTCACCATCTGGAGGTGGTTTAGCCTTCCAGTTCGCCTTTGAATCCGCTTTAGCAAGAGAAAATATACCTGCCTTGTGATCCCTTTAAGATAAAATATAATAAATGGTCTTTCGAAGTCTATGGATATGAATCAAGAATGACTCATGAGTTAGAAGGTGCAGACAGTTCCCGCGAGTGCATTCCCTCGAGGATCTCTCCTTAAGTGAAACACCTTTAAAACCTAAAGGTATGCAATAAAAATAGCTCAAAGTCCGTTCTATAGAATAAATAGACGTGACTTCTTTGAAACCTTGGCTATTTGGGAAATCTGTTAGGGGTAGCATGCTCCTAAATATGTCATTCGAGCAAAATAAGGTCCCTCGGGGGAAGAGTAAAATTCTCGTTCTCTTGAGCGCTTAAAAGGCAGTGCGCCGTAGGAACATAAGTCCTTGTCTTTTTGAAGATTTCAAAAGGGAAGATTGTTTGTGTTTGTGAAGTTTGAGATACTGGCGTTCTCCTATAAGCTGGAATTCAAAAAGGTTGCTTCTCCAAGAAGCTTTCCTCTTTTTGGTGATAAGGACGGTTAGATATCTTCGAGCCGGTTCAAATATCATCTTTTCACCAAATGCTCTAATCACCGTACGCAGCTGCTGAGAGCTGGCATGTGAAAGACGGCTGTACAGCCGTTACAGCTTTATTGAATGATTCAGTGTGTGCGGCTATACCCAAAACGTGTACACGCGCTTTTAAAAAAGCTCCACATGTAAAGTGGGGTTTAATTAGCCCTCCTGATCACCAATATACCTTATCTACATCCCCTTTCTTCACTAATTTCATTGGCTGACCCTGTACATAGACATAATATGGTTGTTGTGACAAACGCATTGAACTTATCTACTATAGTCTAGTAGTGGCATTCGAACGTTGACAGAAGCTGTCTATAATGCTTATACAAACAAGAATATAATGACAATCACATACTATTTCTTGACTTATCCATTGTTCTTCTTTTGATCCCTACATTTTCCATGGCCTTTTTCTAAGGATAATCTAAGCAAAGATATTGTGAAGAAGATTTTTGATCCATTTGTTGAATCGTTAGTGCTTCAAAAATAAGCACTTATTTTTACACTCCTAGGTTGTGTTTCTTCCGGCTTGTGCCTCTAGAGAAGCACTCTTCCCTCAATGGACCCTATTCTATTCGAAGGACGTACTTAGGGGCATACTACCCCTAATAGACTCCTTAAAATAGTTAACATCTCATTAGATCCTCGAAGTCACTTCTATCTGCTCTCTAGAACAGACTTCGAGTGATTTTATTCCATATCTTTACGATTTAAAGGTATTTTTATGCAAGGAAAGATCCTTGAGGGAATTTCCTATACCTTCCAACTCAGGAGTCATTCTTGGACCATGTCCATAGACTTCGAAGGACCACCTTTTATGCTTTGTCTTGAAGGATCCCAAGGTAGGTATATTCCTTCTAAAGGAAACCACGACGGACAACTCCGAGGGGCAACCTCGACAGACAACTCCGAGGGACAATCTCGACGGATAACTCCGAGGGACGACCTCGAGGACATATCCGAGGGACAACTCTGAAATACAGAGTTGGGAGACCACTTCGATGGACAATCCCGAAGGAATCTCCTCAGGCTAATCACCTCCAGATGATCAATTCAAAGGAGGTATGTTCCCTCCTGCTACGGGTGAATTCGAAGGAGGAATATTCCTTCCTCCTGAGATGAATTCGAGGCCAACCACCCTGAGATGGTCAATTCGTCAAACGGCTTGTCACCCCAAAAAGACTAAGGATTTCGTCTTCCTCGAAGGACGCGAATTTGGGTTTACCCCCTTGAATGCTGTCTTTTATGCATCCGAATTACCAACTGGGACTCGAAGTCACTTTCATTCATTCTTATGAATTGACTTCGAGTCATATCTTGGGACTTTCACTTCTAGAAAGCAAATCCTCAGTAGAAAGGGCTTTAAAAGTTAAAAGCACGCCATCTTCAAATGTACTTCCTGAAAGACTGGTTTCCCCCAGACTTTGAGAACATCCTCTCTCTTTACCTTATAGGAATTCACATGTCTACTTCTGAGTTCATCCAAGTAGAAGACACTCGGATTGGTTATTGTAGCTATGAACCTTAACGGATTTCAAGGTAAACTCCTCCTTACTGGGACGATTGGTCATGAAAATGAGATCCCTAATGAGACACTCAACCTCGAGTTCTCTATACGGGTAATTCGAGAATACATTGATCACCATGTAAGGGTACAATGGTACTTGATTTCCTAGAAGGAAGATAGCCGCCAAAGGGAGTTCTCCTTCGATATATGGATTTAGCAAAATACATTGAATGTTCCTTAAAAAAGTTGTCATGAGACAGATTCTCAGACTGAAAAGCACATGGTGAAAACCTCACCGAATTATAAAATATCTGCTTTCTAACCTATCTAAAGGGGGTTTTGTCTTATCAAGAATGGCGGCAGGATGGTGACGTTTCTCATTGGAACTTGTGTGAAAGTGACACGCGTCTGCAGAACTTTGTTGCTCAAGTTCCAAAGCAACCTTTTGTTGAGCAGTTTTTAAGGTTTGAAATGATTTGGTCTCTTTCTCTGAACGTAACTTAGCCATGTTGGAGTACACGCATTCCTCAAGATATTTTCCAAGACCACGTGTCACTCAGGATTCGCTTAGCACTCGAGGGTCCCCCTCTAAACGCTTAACCGAGTGACACTTGTCTCACTGAGAGTGGGAAACTCTCTACGAATACCAGTGCCCATCCTCCATTGAAGAGGATCGGAGATCTGAAATCCAAAACATTGGAAATCAAAGGTCTGTGTTGAAACCAGAAATTCGGAACCCTGAAACAATAGTGAGAAAAAGACCTTCAGAGAGAAAGAGAGGAATCTTCAACCTGTGAGATTTTTTCTGCTCTGTGATTGCATCCTAGCTACCTTCTCCAGTTATTGCATTACGCCATTCCTTCTACCCCATTCTCTTTGTCTTCTCCACAGATAAAGTTGACAAGGAACGCTCTTGATAGAATGGCTGCGCGACGGTTTAGGCTGTCTTGGGACAGACTTCCCTACCTTTTCTCTGGTCTGATGAGTGTATTGGTCTGAATGTATTAGTTGTCCATCTATTCTAATATATTTAACCTTTCACAAATCTTTCATCACCAGTATCAAAGCTTTAGAAGGGCCTAAGTATATATAGATGTGGTCATGGTGTGTTTTTCTCTATATTTATATTTAAAGAAAGTAGAGAGTAAAACTAGGTCATATGTATTTGACTTCTTGTGCTTTAAAATTTAAAAAAAATGTCTTTTTGTGTAATTGGTTAATTATTCCTTGTGGGTTTAACTTAACTGCCTTCTTAGCTATATTTAAGAATACAAAAACTAATCAATATATGTTCAACTAAGAGGCATCTAGGACACCAGTCGTGATCAATAAGGGAAAAAAGATACCTAGTACCCTTCAAATTTAGATGAATCATTCCATTTTCTTCAAATGCCTTTGTTCAAATCTCAGAGAGAGATTTGGAGAATTCCCTCAGACGGAGTTCCTTGTTCCCTGCATAGGCGCCCAATGCTTCAATGAAGCGACTGACGTGCTCTCTGGCATTCTCAGTCTGTCCTGAGAATTGAGGGAAGATAGGAGCCTCGTAGTCCTTGGGGTAAGGCAAGTGTAGGAGAGTCTCCGGATACGGAGGAAGAAAGTTACTGCTTATCCAGTCCGTATCCCGGGACTAAGATTTCAGCAAAAGAGCCTGAACATTAGCAATGGTAACAAAGCCTGGTTTGGATGCAGATGAAGGCACGAGGATATATGAAGGAGTGCTCGTAGGAGAACTTACTGGGGGAATGGGAACAGACTTGGATAAAGCATCCAGCCGAGCCTATAGGGTAGCAATGGTTGCCCAAAGAGATGTAGCTGTCTCTTCGGGGTTCTGAGGAGTAACAAACTCATGATCCTGAAGAGGATGTTGCTCCGGGATAGTCTGTGCCTGCGGTGTAGTGTGGGAAGTGGAAGGATCCATGAAATAAGGATGGGATGAAAACAGCGGGTATAGATGAGATTAAAGGAAACGAAAACAGACTCCCCAGTGAAGTCGCCAAAAATGGTGATGACGGATTTGTAAAAGGATAAAATGTATT
>JAUPMG010090714.1:0-12572 GCA_031762675.1 Pachysandra terminalis
TTCACTTTTCTACTGAGGTTAGTCCTAATTATGTGACACCTTGGATTTTTGCATTGCCTTACCGAAAATAAGTGGGGGAATTGTGCCCTCTTGTTCGAAACCCCTTACAACTATGATGCGCACATAAAATATCTTACATTGAGAGTGGTCGTGTATGCGGGGGAATGGTTTGAGAAGACATTCTTTCTCAATGTAATTGATTGGTTAGTGTGGGAATTTGAACCATTCGAATACCAGACTTCATGCATATTGCATTATCACGTGCTTATTGACATTATTGATGTTATTTGGTGTATGATGCACTAGATATGATTATCATATAGACTTAGGCATACAGCATGATAATATGTTCATGTGATATCTTTATGATACAAACTGAGGTGAGATTTGGTGAGAGAACATATTGTTGTTATTTATCTTTATCATCACTATTCGTTATTCAGATTTCATTATCATAATATATATATATATATATATATATATATATTGTATTTATTGATATTATATTTTATTAGAACTTTGTTTTATGTACTTCCGCTTATGTTCTTATATTGTTTGCCACTCCCATAGCAATATGAGGTGAGAGTCACAATCCAACCCGGTTATGGATCCACGGATCTAAAATGGTTTGGGTCGTGTCACCGTCTAACCGCCACAAAGTTTCAGATGTTCTTTGAAGACATGCAGTTCAGCCCGAAGATGCGCAATGACGCTACTCGTGCCTTGTTCTCTCTCGTTAAGAAGCATCAGTTCGAATGTTATGTTGCTGACGCTGTTGTCTACTATACTCCTAGACTCCATAAGGCCACCATATCTTTTACAGGAGAGGACATGATGGCTCCTTCTGAAAACCACAATAAACCTCTGTATTTAAATACTACGCTCCAGGGCGTTGACATTCGGAGAACTCTCATTGACAATGGATCTTCAGTTAACCTTCTACCTCTTCGTATACTGGAGGCCATATGAGTTTCGAAGGACAGAGTTGTTCCTGAGACAACCCAAATTTTGGGTTTTGACACCCAATGGCAATAGACTCTGGGGCATATCACCCTCGAAATCCAGATAGGACCCTTTAAATTTCCTACACTATGACATGTTATTGATGATAAAGCTGCATTTCATATATTATTAGGGAGACCCTGGATTCATCATGCCAGGGTAGTTCCCTCATCTTATCATCAATGCCTTGAAGGCATTTGGAATGGGAAAGTGGTCCGGGTAGTGGCTGATCCCTACCCTTTTGACGAGCCTAAAACCTATTATGCTGAGGCTGCTCCGTATGATGGCTTTTCCCTTGAGGGCGAATGTTGGGTTGCCAAACCGAAGGGGAAGCCAATCCCTCCGTGGAAACTGTTGAGTTCGAAGCAGGACTCTTCTACTACTACTTTTGATCCCCGTATCTCTTGTAAGAACAAGAGATCCTCGAAATCATAGTGCATTCGAGTGGACCTCTTAGATGGGAGGTTTGTATTTAGATTATAAAAGTCACAGGGGGCTCCATGCGCTTATACATCACAGCGTCCTCCTGAAGCATTGTTAACAGATACTTCACAATCCAGACTTGAAGAAGCCCTAAAGCACATGTAGGATGGTGTTAAGACTGTTCAAGAAGAACTGGATGAAGTAGACATTGGAAATGGCCCGGATGATAATAACCTATCATGATTTGTGTCAATCTCAATCCTGCACAAAGGCACGCCCTCATATCCCTACTCAAAGAATACATAAATGTTTTTGATTGGAGGTATGAATAAATGCCTGGCCTTGATCCTTAGCTTGTAACTCATAAACTTCATGACTCATCTGAAGTAAACCTTGTCAAATAGGCTGCTCTCACTTTCATACCAGACATCGAGTTACAAATCAAGGCTGAAGTTGAGAAGTTATTACAGACAGGCTTTATCAATCCCATTCAACACCCTCTTGGTTAGCGAATAAAGTCTTAGTTAAGAAAAAGAGTGGACAAATTCGTTGCTGTGTTGATTTCAAAGAACTGAACAAAGCCTACCTGAAGGATGATTTTCTCCTTCCAAAAATGGATATCCACATTGATGTTGTTGCTGGGAATGAGATGTTCTCATTCATAGATGGATTCTCCGGTTATAACCAGATTCACATGGCTCCTTAAGATGCTGAAAGAACTGCTTTTAGGATTCCTCTTGATAACTTCTATTATACAGTCATGCTCTCCGGACTTAAGAATGTCGGTGCTATTTATCAAAGGGCTATGGCTGCTATTTTCATGGCATGATCCATAAGGAGGTGGAAGAATATGTGGATGATTTGGTTATCAAATCTAAGAAACAACAGTGCCATTTGACTTTCTTGGAAAAGGTTTTTCAAAGGTGTCGGATATACAAGCTTAAAATGAATCCAGCCAAGTGTGCCTTTAGAGTTTCATCTAGGAAATTTCTTGGATTCATTGTTCACAGACATGGCATCGACCTTGATCCTACCAAAGCCAAGGCAGTCGTTGAAATAAGTTTCCCTCAAACACACAAAGAGCTGTGCTTGCTCACTCCCAAGTGCAGGAGTTCGAAGAAATATAATACTCGGTGAGTCCGAGGTCGAACTCCAGAAAGCATGAATGTCAAAGACAAAAGGTGATTACAAAACAATTATAATGGTGGAAAAATTACTGGTATTAATCTAAAAGAAATGTAAAGGATCAAAAATAAATAAAAGGATTAAATTCAGTGGTGAGAATGCTCAGGCATTGGGGCAGTTCCTTGAACCGGTATGAAATTCATTGTAACTTGGGTAAAATATCATATATTTGATTGCTATGAAGACCTTTGATTTGATTGAACTAAAATAATTCAGGAACACTTCGTAACCGTGGTTAACGATGTGGTTAGAATACTTTTAGAAAAACCCATTCAATTTAACTATAGATTCCTATTAGAAACCATGAGAAATTTCTCTTAATAATGAGAAAAACATGATTGAACTCATAAAAAGTATGGAAGAACTCATACATCACAAGGAATCAAAATAGATAAACAATCAAACATAATTCAATTAAAATCAAGAAGACTTACAATAAAAGCTCATACCAATTACAAGAGAACTTGACCCCTAGCCTTTGCAAGAGTTTTAGGCTTCCATGGAAGAAGAAATTACAGAAAAATGTAGAAAGAAGAAAATTATAGAAAAAGGGATGATTTTTTGAGAATTCGTCCCTCTCCTTTATATAGAACTCATGAACCAAAATTACTTTCTTCTCCAATTCACGACCTGCCCAATATGCACGAACCTTCTTCTCCTTCTAATCCAGGTTGGTTTGTTTGAAAAATCCTTCATGCCGAAAAGGCAGCTCTCCCGCCTTCCAATTCGGGATGCTGTTTCCTTTTCCATCTCCTCTAACCAAATTGATTTCTGTCTTTCTCAACCAAATCGGTTCAGTTTCTTCTCAAGAACGTTGACCACCATCTAATTCTGGATCGTCTCTTGCCAAACGCACGCACACCTTGCCCATCCTTGTTTCTTCTCTCTTTCCAAATTGATTCCTCTCTCTAATTCGGTTCTGACTTCTCTTACCAATTGGGCCCAATTCGGTTTCCCCCTCCAATTCGTTGCCATGCTAATTCACTGCTGATCTTGCCTTTTCTTCACGCACGAACACGACCACTCCTTTTCGGTTATGCTCTTTTTCTAATTCCAATTATGCTAGAAACGACCAATAAAACCTTTCCAATTCAGTTCGCCCCTTTTCTCTTGCTAATTTTGTTTTAGCCAATTCAGTTTTTGTGTTTCTTGATTTCCAATTTTGTGGTATTTTTTTCTTCTTTTTTTCTTTCAAATTTTGTTCTTGAAAAGAATGACCAAAACGAGTTAGGCTTTTGACAATTGGGCTGAACCGGCTGGGTTGTCGGGTCCGGGTCAACTGGTCTTGGTTAGGTTGGGGTCAGATGGTCTTGGTCAGGTCAGGTTTATTCCTCCGTCTTTGATTTTATTCCTTTTGAACTAGATCTGACCCGCCTGATCTAACACGTCTAATCCGACCCGCCTTATCTGAGTTCGCATTCTCTTGACCAAAGCTTGTCTCGAAAACTGTCTCTGCATCAATAGATTTGTGTAAATGAGACATTTAAAATGTAATGCAATGGTAAAATAGAATTGGCAAATTCTTTGTATAATGAAGAGTTTAATATGAAAAAATGCCAGATAAGTCATGTAATTAAGGGTTTAATATGTTATAACTCCTGAGTTATCACACCCCCCAACTTATCTTTTGCTAGTCCCTAGCAAAACTGATACAACAAACAAAACAAAAAGTTTTTAACTATACCACTTTCGTTGGCACTCTAGATTGCATTTAGCATATGCAACAAACTTTTAAACCCCTAGGTGTACCTAGTGGACGGGTTATAGTCTCGTGAGGAGTTACTAGAATGATACCCACAAACATGAAATTACTTGAAACAATGGTTATTAAGAAAATAAAGTTTCACAAAGAACAATGGTAAACATTCAATGGTAAGCTTAAAAAGACAAACTCCATGTTCACAATCTTAAGAGATAAAAAATGAGTCTAATCACTTATAATTAGATAGTGAAACATCACATGTGCCTTTGGTGTAAAGTGAACTACCTCACAATTATGGGGCTTCAAAATAATTCCATTATAAATGATTCAATACCCCCAAATTCAGTTTAATCCTTATTAGATGAAACAACCAAGTCATAACATTCATTGGAATCTTTATTATATATATTTTTCTCAAAATATGTGGACTGTGCAATGTCTAGCTCCCTTAAGCTTTCTAATTGACCCATGTATCGAGTGTTAGACCAATGACTCCCGAACCAGATGGCTCAAAGGGAACTTGGTGTAAAGAACACCCCTACAGGTTTACTTACCCAACTCAAAAAGGCTACGAAGGTAAACTAGCCACATCATTAACCATTTCAAACTCCTCACCTTTTGATGTGAGCACGTATTGCTTATTGAAGCAAGAGGCTCGGTTACTTAGCAAAAATCTTAAAATAATTAATAATTAAGCACTTATTTTTTTTTTAATGAACATAATATCATGCCAAGGTTGTTCATCCACAAGTCAACCAACAGAACTTAAGTCATCAAGATCATCCATAACTAGTTTCACATTTCATACCTCACAAACTATGTGTTAGTGTGCTTGTGTTAAGTTCAAAGTGAAACAAGTCAAACCACACTATCCAAGAATAAGTAATAAAGAGCAATGTAAATTTCTTAGTCAAATGATCATGTTTCATATGTTTAAACTTATCAAAGAAATATAAACCAAAGTTCAAAGTTCAACAAAATTTTCAGGAATAACACATCTAATCATTTGAATCCAGAAAAATTTCAAGAAATTCAAGATTTCTCACTTCTCTACTCGGAATAACCAAGGGTCTGACAATTCAAAAAATTTCGCATACACCCCTACCTTAAATTAGATCTTGTCCTCAATGTTCATGATATGCACATGAGTGAAAAGAAAATGAGGGATATGCCAATAAATTGAAGTATAAAAGGAAAAGGAAAGAAAGCACCTGAAGCAATGATGAATGTCCCAAGGTATATCCTGTAGATTGGTTAGAAACTCCAAAACAAAACAAAAGAAAAACAAGGCAAAAATAAGAAATAATCTATGATACAATGATTTACAAGGCATAACGAGGACTAGTTAGTATCCCCATAAGTAGGGATCTTAAGAGACATGGTCTCTTGTTCCTGTACAACTCCTCCTAAGTATGGTCTTAACTGCTGTCCATTCACTTTTAAAACACGACCATCCCTAGGGTCCTTAATTACTACAGCCCCATTGTCAAACACTTCTTTCACTATGTAGGGGCCATCCCACATTGTCTTTAACTTCCCTGAAAAGGTATGAAGCCTGGAATCATAAAGAAGGACTGTTTGATTTTCCTCAAAAGTTTTCCGAACAATCTTTTTATCATGACACAGCTTCATCCTTTCTTTATAATTCTGAGTGCTCATGTAGGCTTCATTCCTAAGCTCCTCTAGCTCACTTAATTGGAAATTTCTCAAATGACCGGCATCCTGTAGATCAAGGTTAAAGGCTTTAATAGCCCAATAAGCTCTATCTTTCATTTCTACCGATAACTGGCAAGGTTTACCATAGACAAGGCGATATGGAGACATGTCTAAAAGTCCCTTATATGCAGTACGGTAGGTCCATAACGCATCGACTAGTCGTAGAGACCAATCTTTACGGTTGGGACTAACCGTTTTCTCAATGATTTGCTTAATTTCCCAATTAGCAAGCTCAACTTGCCCACAGGTTTAGGGATGGTACGAGGTGGACAACCTATGCACCACTCCATACTTCTTCACAAGGGCCTCAAAAGGGCGATTACAAAAATGCTTCCCATTATCACTAATTATCGCTTAGGCATTCCAAATCGAGAGAAAATGTGTTCTCTCAAGAATTTTAACACAGTTCTATGGTCATTTTCCTTGCATGCTATGGCCTCGACCCATCTAGAGACACAATCTACTGCCAATAGGATGTATAGATTACCAAAAGATTGGGGAAAAAGTCCAATGAAGTCAATTCCCCAACAGTCAACGACTTCTATCTCAAGGATAGGGGACATTGGCATCATGTTCCTACGTGTAATCCGTCCTAACATTTGGCACTCTATACACCTTTTACAGAAGTTGCAGGTGTCTTTAAACATGGTAGGCCAATACAATCCACACTGCAATATTTTTGCAGAGTGGCCACCACAAACTTCTGAGTGGCAGAATCTTAAACCACTAAGGGTCTCACTATCTGTGATACACCTTCTCAAAATTTGGTCAGGACAATATTTTAATAAATAAGGGTCATCCCAATAGAAATACCTTACCTCAACAAAAAATTTGCGCCTATCTTGAGCGTTCCAATATTCTAGAATGGAGCCTGTGACAAGGTAATTCACGATGTGTGCTTACCATGGTAGCTCCGTCACGGCAAAACGTTGCTCATTTGGGAAGGAGTCCTGAATAGGCATCTCTTTGCTATCCTCCTTGAATGTAAGCCGGGATAAATGATCCGCCACCACGTTCTCTACTCCCTTCTTATCTTTAATCTCAATGTTGAATTCCTACAAAAGAAAAATCCAAGGATATCTCAGTGCCAGGATCACCGTAACAATCAACGATCCTCCGAAGGATGGAGCCATAGTCGGAGGGGATGTAGATCTTCCTTACGAACATGAAGCGAGTCTCCGCTTCAATGGGAGGTAGTAGTGGATCCGCATAAGCATCAATATTTCTCGGATCCAAGAGTCTATCATCAATAGAATCATGAGAATGACCACTCTCACTAGAGGCGTCAACAGCAGGAACGTCCTCCTCATCAAGGATCGAGGATCCTAGGGGTATATCCACGATCGGATCAGGTACTCTTACCAGTCTAGGGGGAGTCGACACTAAGGGAGCACGAGGACTACTCCCCCTCCTTTGTCGTTTGTTCACGCTCTGGTTTTATGATTTGATGCGATATAACGATCACCATGATTAGATCCCTGTAAAATGTTGTTGGTTTTGATGATTTTGATCCTAAAATATGTTCAGTGTGCTTCATGCTTGGTTTTAAGTGTTTTTGAATCAATTTGAAAACATAGATTGGTGTTTAGCAAACCTAGAAAATCCCAGAAAAACCTAGAATTTCAGATTTCGAAACCCAGAAAGCACGACCCATCTAGATATTTTTAAGAATTTATTTTATATTTTTCAAAGATTTCTTTGTTTGTTAGGAACACATCAAAATAAGTTTGAAGTGATGATTAGTATTTAGGAAGATATGATTAAAATACCGACTATTCGTTGAAGTTGAAAAACCCAGTAAAGTGACAGGTCAACAGGCTTCGGTCCACCGACCAGTCCACCGACATAGAGCGATTTTTAGGCCATGTTAGCTGTTCGGTAGATGGTAAAAACACAGAGGTTTTTGTAGGGTTTGGTCCACCGACCACCCTACCGACAGAGACTGATTTTCAAACCAAATTTGCTATTTGGCAGGGTTTGGTCCACCGATCACCCTACCGACGAACTGAATCTTGCACAGTAATGAGGATTTTTGTAGACCCCTTGGGTGGATGGTGAAGGGGTTCAGCCATTGGCTGTTGTTGAGTTTCAGAAGCAAGTTTTGACCTGAAGGCATTTAGCCTACTTGCGGGGAGGGCACCTTAGCTTTCTTCTTGGAAAGAAGGTATTTAAGGGTGGCATGATCTGTAAAAATAGTAATGGAAGTACCAATCAATTATGAGCGGAATTTATCCAAAGCAAATACTACTGCTAGCAACTCTTTTTCTGTGGTGGTGTAATTCATTTGTGCACTATTTAGAGTTCGACTAGCATAGTAAACAACATGAGGCTTTTTATCTTTTCTTTGTCCTAGGACTGCCCCTACTGCATAATCACTTGCATCACACATGACATCAATTGGTAGAGACCAATCTGGGGCTTGCATTATGGGAGCGGACGTAAGCATATGAATTAGCTTTTTGAAGGCTACTTCACACTCTTCTGTCCATTCAAAAGTGAACTCTTTAAGTAAGAGATTACAAAGGGGTTTAGCTATAGAACTAAAATCCTTTACAATCTCCTATAGAATTCTGCATGCCCAAAAAAGGATCTAACATTTTTCACAATCTTAGGGGTGGGCAGATTAAGAATTAATTCAACCTTAGTGCTTGCTCACTCCCAAGTGTAGGAGTTCAAAGAAATATAATTCTCGGTGAGTACGAGGTTGAACCACAGAGAGCACGGGATTCAAGGCAAAATAGTGTTAAGAACAATTATAATATTGGAAAATTACTGGTAATTAAAAGGAATAATTAAGGGATCAATAAAAGTAAATAAAAGGGATTAAATCAATAGTGAGAATGCTCAGGCATCCGGGCAGTTCCTTGAACCGGTATGAAATTCATTGTAACTTGGATAAATTATATGTTTGATTCCTACGAAGACCTTTGATTCGGTTGAACTAAAATAATTCAGGAACACTTTTTAACCGTGGTTAATGACGTGGCTAGAATAACTTTTAAAAAAACCCATTCAATTTAATTCTAGGTTCCTGTTAGAAACCAAGAGAAATTCTGCTTAATAATGAGAAAAACAAGATTCAACTCATAAAAAGCATGAACAACTCATACATCACAAGGAATCAAAATAGATAAACAATCAAAACATAATTTCATTAAAATGAAGAATTACAATAAACATCCATACCAATTACAAGGGACTTCACCCCTAGCCTTTGCAGATAATTTAAGCTTTCATGGAAGAAGAGGAAAATTACAGAAAAATATAGAGAATTACAGAAGAAAAAGGATGATTCAATGGTGAACCCATCCTCCCTTTTTATAGAACTAGTGAACCATGAACTTCAAACGATCACCACCGTCCAATTCATGCCCAAAATGCACGATCCATCCTTCCTTCTTGATCTTCATCCCTTGCTAATTTCGTCCTCTTCCCTCCATGCCAAAAACGCAACAGCTCCCTTCCAATTCAGCTCGCCCCTTTCCTTGCTTCCAAACGCACATTGCTAATTCGGCCCTTCTCTCTTTCTAATTCTTGTTCTTTGAATTCCTTCCTCCACTTGGTTTGCTTCCTCTTGACAAACTATCTTCCTTGCCTTTTCTCTTCATGCCAAAAACACACGAACACCTTCCTCCACATGTTCTTCTCTTTCCTTTCTTAGGCAATTCTCACCTCTTGGTTATTCTTGACTCTTGCTAATCTTGATATTAGAAGAATAGTCCCAATTTGGCTTCTCCTTCAAACACACGAACACAACGGCTCTTTCCTCTGTTCTTTCCAAAAACGAGTCAACTCGCCCTTGGTGAGTTGGGCTGAACAAACTGTGGAGAATGGGCTGAACCGGCTTGGTTGTTGGGTCAGGGTTGCTAGCCATGGTCAGGTCGGGTCGAGTTTAGTTGTTCTAATTTATTTCTTTTGAGCATAATCCGAACCGCCTGATCTGATCCGTCAGATCTAATCCGACCCAATATGAGTCTGAATCCCCTTGACCAGAGTTTGTCCCTAAAATTGGTTCTGCATCAATAAATGAAGTATAATTAAGACATTTAAAATATAATGCAATGGTTAAATAAAATTGGCAATTTCTATGTATAATGAGCAATTTAATATAAGAAAATGCCGGATAAGTCATGTAATTAAGAGCTTAATATGTGACAATCCATGACTTGTCACACCCCCCAACTTACCTTTTGCTAGTCCCTAGCAAAATTGAAACAATTAAAAGTTCTAACTATACCACTTTCGCAGGTACTCTCGATTGCATTTAGCATATGCAACAAGCCTTTACCCCTAGGTGTCCCTAGTTGACGAGTTATAGTCTCGTGAGGGTTTACAGGGATGATACCCACAAACATTAAGTTACTTGAAACAATGGTTATCCAAAGAAAATAAAGTATCACAAAGATCAATGGTTAACATTCATTGGTAAGCTTAAAAAGAAAAACGCCATGTTCACAATCTTAAGAAATAAAAAAATGAATCTAATCACCTATAATTAGATAGTGGAATATCAGAAGTGCTTTTGGTGTAAAGTGAACTACCACACAATTATGGGGCTTCAAAATAATTCCATTATAAAGGATTCAACACCCCTAAATTCAGTAGATTTATTATTAGATGAAACAACCAAGGCATAGCATTCGTTGGAATCTTTATTATATATTTTTCTTTAAAAATATGTGGACTGTGCAATGTCTAGCTCCCTTAAGCTTTCTAATTGACCCATGTATCGAGTGTTGGACCAACGACTCCCGAACCAGATGGCTCAAAGGGCACTAGATGTAGAGAACACCCCTACGAGCTTACTTACTCAAGTCAAAAAGACTACGAAGCTAAACTAGCCACACTATCAAACATTCCAAACTCTTCACCTTTTGACGAGACCACTCATTGCTTATTGAGGCAAGAGGCCCGGTTACTCAACAAAAGAGCTCAAAATAATCAATAATTAAGCACTTTTTTTTAATCAAACATAAACCAAAATCATCATGCAAAGGTTTTTCATCCATAAGTCAACGAACATAACTTAAGTCATTAAAAACAATCATAGATTGTTTCACATTTCATACCTCACAAACTATGTGTTAGTGTGCTTGTGCTAAGTTCAAAGTGAGACAAGTGAATTCACACTATCCAAAAATAAGTAATAAAGAGCAATATCTAGATTTCTTAGTCAAATGATCATGTGTTCATGTGTTTAAACTTATCAAAGAATATGAATCAAAGTTCAAAGTTCAACAAAATTTTCAAAAATAACACATCTAATCATTTAAATCCAAAAAAAGTTCAAGAAATTCGAGATTTCTCACTTCTCTACCTGAAATAACCAAGGGTTTAACAATAATAACATCTTTTTTCAAATTCCAAAAGAATGGCTCAATCTGCAATTTCGGTGTGCTTTTCGGTCAACCTAGGGGTGCACCGAAAATGAAACTCAGGTCTCATTTTCACATTTCTGTAAAGAATACCGAAGATTTCTCGGTGGTCCGAGGGGTTCACTGAATCTCAGAGTTTGCAGTTTCAGGTTCTGTAAAGTGTACCGAACCCCATTTCGATAGACCGAAGGGTTCACCGAAGTTTCTCGGTGAACTTCTTGGCGAACCGAGAAGTACACCGAAGCTTGGGACTGTCTGCTATGATTCTGTAAAGACCCCTGAAGTTTTTTGTGGTCATAATTGGTTCGAAAACCTAATTTTCTAGGTTGCTTAGGTTACCAAAACTTGATACTTAGTCACATCACCCCCAACTTAAATTCTACATTGTCCTCAATGTTCAGGGTATGCATATGAGTAAAAAAATGAGGGGTATGAACTTATGAAATACAAAAGGAAAAGGAAAGAGGGCACCTGAAGTGATGATGAGTTTCCGAAGGTATATCCTGCAGATTGGTTAGAAATCCCAAAACAAAACAAAAATAGGAAATAAACTATGATACAATGAATAATGAGGCATGAGGAACTAGGTAGTATCCCCATAAGTAGGGAACTCAAGAGGCATAATCTCTTGTTCCGGTACAACTCCACCTAGGTATGGTCTCAACCTCTGTCCATTCACTTTTAAAACATGACCATCCCTAGGGTCCTTAATTACTACAGCCCCATGGTCAAACATTTCTTTCATTATGTAGGGGTCATCACACCTTGTCCTTAACTTTCCTTAGAAGGTATGAAGCCTGGAATCATAAAGAAGGACTATTTGATTTTCCTCAAAAAATTTTCGAACAATCTTTTTATCATGAAACAGCTTCATCCTTTCTTTATAATTCTGAGTGCTCATGTAGGCTTCATTCCTAAGATCCTCTAGCTCACTTAATTGGAAATTTCTCAAATGACTGGCATCCTGTAGATCAAGGTTAAAGGATTTAATAGCCCAATAAGCTCTATGTTTCATTTCTACCGATAACTGGCAAGGTTTACCATAGACAAGGCGATAGGGAGACATGTCTAAAAGTCTCTTATATGCAGTACGGTAGGCCCATAACACATCGACTAGTCGTAGAGACCAATCTTTACGGTTGGGACTAACCGTTTTCTCAAGGATTTGC
>JAUPMG010090725.1:0-12572 GCA_031762675.1 Pachysandra terminalis
ATCCTCCTGAAGTCATCCAACCTCCTAAGATCTTGGTCATTGAAGGGCTGCACCCAATGTAAGTTTTCAAAATTCATGATGTAGTTTTCCATTTCTTTCTCCCTTTAAGTTTTCCATGGCACTGGGATTTTTTTTCCCCTCTAATTTTATGGATGTTTTACAGTAATATGTATCTTCTTCATCTTCCATTATAGAATTCACCTCCCATGCTCTTATTATATCAATCAAGAGAAGAGTTAGCACTTTCCCCTTTCTATCTCTCTAGAGAGTGAAAAGTGAAAGAGAGAAAATTCCATCCCATTTGGGTTCCAAATCACCTACATTTTGCCGTCCGGGAATTGTTGTTGTCCTTGAGCAAAACTTCCAGACTGAGCCGTTTGATTGCCTGGTTTGAAACTGGTCTGCTGTTCACTGGTTGATTACCATACACCTCACATTGACCGGGTCAGCCCAATGGATTTGGGTTCATGGTTCAATCATCCAGTCTGGTCTAGTTTAAAACACTGGCTTACGATAATTATCATAGGATGAGTCATTTAATAAAAAAAAAGCTTTTTTTTTTTCTCTTGTTTCTTTGTTTTTGTTAAGAAAAGAAATGTTTTAAAACGTTTCTTTAGTAAGATAGCAAAATCATTTTCGAAAAACGAATAGAAAAAACATTTCAGTCCTTTTTGAAGAAAAGTGTTTTTTTTTATGAAAGTTATTCTTTTCACCCCCAGCTGTATTTAATGGGGAGAAAACAGACGTTTACAATTTAAAAAAAAAAAAAAATCTTATACAAACAGGGGCAGCAATCAACAGATAAGAGTCGCTGATCAGCTTGATTGGTGTGGATTCAGCCATTGGTTCGAAAATTACAGATACTTGGCAGCCAGGGTGCAGCCATGGAACCAAACCATTTCATTCAAAGAGAACACTTTCTATTGTGTACATTGTAAACAATGTTTTAAGACCTGAACGACCCGGTCATTCAAACCGGTTGAACAGCTGATTATACATCCCAACAGTTCGGTTTGTACCCCTGTCCTGTTCGATGCGGACCTGGTCAAACCCATATGTACCGATGAAAATCAGATTGAACCGACCAGCATGGTTTTTTTCCTCTATTTTTCTCCTTTAAATAAGTAGATTTTGTGATCTTGACCAGCCCAAGGTCAATATGCCAATAACAATCAACAAACTTTCTCACATAAATTAGTTGGGGTTGACAATACAAAATCCTGTTCCACTACCTAATCTATCAAAAACTATTTCTTCACTTAGATTATATGCCTTCTAATCATTTTTGATTGATTAAATCCAGTATTTTTCTGTCTCCCTTTACCCCTTTTTAAATTTTTTTTTTGGAAGGTATAAAAAAATAGAAATTAAAAAAAAAAACATGTCTTATTTCAAACTCAAGAACAATTAAATAATTTTTTTTTTTTTTCCTAATCTTTAGGTATGATTCTCGTGTAAGAGACCTTTTGGACTTCAGTATCTACTTGGATATCAGTAATGACGTTAAATTTGCATGGAAAATCCAGGTAATAGATCCAGAATCAGACTTTTAAGATGCTATGTTATATAAATTTTGTTCATGATTTTCTTTGCTCTAATCATGTTTTGAGAGTTGCAGAGGGACATGGCAGAACGTGGGCACAGTCTTGAAAGTATTAAAGCTAGTATTGAAGCCCGAAAGCCCGATTTCGATGCTTACATTGGTAATCTTTCTTTGCTAGAGCTTAAATCAAGTGCTCTAATCAAACTGGTGCTGGTGTTTCTCTACATTGTTTGATTCATTACAAGTTTTTAAGACTTGAGAGGAGTGAAAAAAGCAGTTATCTTTCTTTAATAGCGGTACTGGTTAAGCTCTATTTTTGTTCATTAGATTATCTGAAGTTGAAACTGACAAGTTTAAATTAATACACAATGAAACAACAAGATTCAGAAGAGTAACAAGTATAGTTGGTGTTATGTTCATGGTCTGTGCTTGCAGAAATAATCATTTCTACGGCATGAACATAATACCCCATTTCACGGTTTTGTCTTGCAGACCCACAGAAGCAATACGCTGATGCAGTGATCGAAGTCCTGCCCACCCAACTCATTCCTGGCGATAACGAAGGGAAGGTCTTGAGGGTTCGGCTGATAATGAAAGAAGGTGTTAAGTATTTCAGCCCAGTTTATCTGTTCGACGAGGGCTCCACGATCTCATGGATACCTTGTGGGAGGAAACTGACATGTTCATACCCCGGCATCAAATTCTTCTATGGCCCAGACACTTACTTTGACCATGAGGTGCATTCAGAGTTTTCGAATTCAAATTTCTTTTCTAGTTTCATCCCTTAACCTCATGAATGCAAGGATACTGATGAACCACGTAAATCTTGTTGTGGTCTATATAATTATTTTTATTTTTGTTTAGCTTTTTTAAAGATTAGTACTAGATGGTAACATTTCTTGCATCCCATAACCAGCCTTTAATGTGATTTGTGTTGTATGATGCTGTATTTCTCTTCTTTGTTTCTTAAAGGTGTCTGTGTTGGAGATGGATGGGAAATTTGACAGATTAGATGAGCTGATTTATGTAGAGAGCCACCTGAGCAACATCTCTACCAAGTTCTACGGCGAAGTTACGCAGCAGATGTTGAAGCACTCAGACTTCCCAGGAAGTAACAATGGAACCGGTCTCTTCCAAACCATAACCGGCTTGAAGATTCGAGACCTCTACAAGCAGATTATTGCAAGCAAGGCTGTTACTCCATTACAAGCAACCAAAGCATAACAGCTAGATGTGGAGAACAGACTCAGTTCAATCCCCATTCCCTTCCTGTTTCTATCTTTTCTTAATGTTCATTTCAGTGTAGGTTTGCTCAAAAGAACGAATTTCTTGTTGTGATCGTGTGGCCTTTTGTACTATAGAAGAACAAGTGATAAATGCAGTGAAAGAAGATCAAAACACATTTTATTGAAAAGTGTTTATTGAAACCTATGGAGGAGGATTATTTGTCCTCTTTAGTTATTTTCTCACTTCTTTCAAACCATACTTTCATCAGCATTTCTATCTGAAATGCATGGGAAGATCAAAAGTCCATAACCACCGTTGATGTCATCAAAGATAGAGTAGGCTTGAGTTGATGTTGTCTCCTTTCTGGCAGTTAGTGACTCCCCCTTGTAATAGAAGGATTCAAACAAAAGAGATTTGGATGTATTCCATGTTGCAACTAGACATGCATCGTTAAGAACCACAATTAAAAATTGATCACTTTTGGTTGTAAAAATTGAAATGTGTTCAGTAATCCTTCAATAAAAGCTCAAACCCCTCAAGAATTTAGGCTAGATAGTTTTGATCAGTGTTTAAAAACTCGCGAGTAACTCGGAAAACTCGGCCGAGATACTCGGATAGGTAAGTTGGCTGGTTTACTCCTCCTAAAAACTAGGGGGAATCAACCAGCTAGTCACCAGAAAACTCGGACAAGTTTTCCGAATAACTCGGCCAAGTATGTAAGTGACTCGTCTGATTAATTAGGTTTTAGGACAAAATTAACCCTTTAATTATACTTAATTACACATTTTAATAAAAAACCAACTATTTCTAAATCATTGAGAATAGCAACAGTCGACTCTTCATCTTCTCAACATCAGCCAACTATTGGATTCTTCATCTTCTCAACATTGAGAATAGCAACACTGGTACCAGCTACGAGAATCATTAATGCTGATGAAAACATTAAATGTTGGAGCCTTGTCAATGCTTTAGAGGATTGATTGTGAAGTAGGTCTGGGACACTGTTAGTAAAATGACAATAAATGCAGCAACAGATGCAAAAAATTTCCAAGGGCTACTGTAATAGGTGGTCTTTGCTTCAATCATCGCTGCAGCCATCCATATATTCCGTTTCTTTCTGCAGTGCTTTCCAATTAGAGCAAAAGCTTTACCATAAGCTTGAGGATCGGGAAACAAATCCTTTGCTAGGTGACGGAATAGTTGGTTGTTGCTATTCTCAATGTTGAGAAGATGAAGAATCCAATAGTTGGCTGATGTTGAGAAGATGAAGTGTCGACTGACCAGCTGGTAACTAGAACCGAGTTACCGAGTTACTCGAATAGGTAGACTTCCGAGTTACCAGCCCTGTCCGGGTTTTTAAACACTGGTTTTGATTGATTTGAATTCTTGCTTGGTAAGTTCCTTGGGATGGCAGAGTTCGAATACTGCATATATAGGCTCTACCACTCTAGAAAATAGACAAATCAATGCACGACATGTGTCGTATAAATGGTTATTTTTGTAAATATTATATATCTACCATGCATCTGGCTGCAAGTGCTTACCCATAAGCAGTAGAAGAAGGCTACCCTGCTAAGAGCAGCTTCTCCCAAGCTCTTATGCGTTAAGTTATTTCACAAGTTTACTAATATTTTCAAAATACCTACTTTACCCCTAAACTTTTATAAGCACTTGAATAAATGTTATTTTTAAATTTTAATAATATTTTTATAATACTTATTTTATCCCTAAACTTTCATAAACACTTAAATAAATGTATTTACCGAATGCTATTTTCTTCAAAAAAGCAGTTTATTGTTGTTCAATGAGTGCTTATCTATAAGTCGGGCCAAACGCAGCCTTAGCTAATGCTTCTCTATCAAAATTTCAGAACCTCTACTAATATCATTTGCAAATAAAAACAAAAGCAATCCCCTTTTAAGGCTTCTCATTTCAGTGCTCATATGGAGGATCAATCAAATATCTAAAAACACCATATATTTAGATTCTACAAAAGATCCCATTTAACCATATAGACAACACAATACTGTAGGACCCTAACAAAAGGGTGATCTATCAATCTGGGGATCATTACAAGAGGTGCTTTATACATTAACGTACTAGAGCGAAACAATGGGTTTTCTAAACAGCAAGTGAAGAACCATCAGAACTGATGGAGTGTGCAAAATCCGATAATTTTAGCTATAGTTTTCCGTCATTATGAGATAAAGTTGTTATGCTTTTTCCTCGAGGGACAATACTGCATGTCCTGCAACTTTTTTTTTTAAGGAAAGACCCTCTTGGCAGAAATAGCAGTATAGGCACTCCAACAGTGGGAGGGGGTTTGGGCATAAACCTCAACCTGTATATTAGAAATTAGTTAAGAAACTTTACAAATGGGGAACATAAAATCAAACCCCAAAGTAATGTTCACCAACTAATAAAAGATGACCAAATGGCAGAAAGTGTGATCAAGTGCATTCTGTTATCAAAAGGCAGCGTGTCTGGTAAATGATCAAGTGCATTCTGTTAGGGTGAATGTTGTTTAGTGCATGCTACTAAGTTGAATTATCTTACTTTTTCTTTGTTCTAGCTTCCTCCCCCAAGTCACAAAAATCAGACTACAGGTTACAACGACAAGGACTATGAAGAGTGCGGAAAAGATACAATATCCAACCTGCCAAAACTAAAAGGGGTACTCCAACACATTATATCAGGAATACCGAGAAAGAAGGAATCCCTCTGAACTCCTCTCTTGGCAAATACATCAGCTAAGCAATTCGGCTTGTCTATGCAACTTCATAAACATGATGTTCATTGTGAATGTGAAAGATTCAGCCAAATGCACAACATGGGCTAGTGATGTATAGGCAACGAAGAAGAGAGTTGATGAATCCGGCTCAGAACATACCACCTCCTAAAGTTGCTATCTACATCAGCTAGTCTCAAAGAGCAACTCATGAAGCCGTGAGCCAAGAGATTACCATGGATTCCACCAAGTATGTGACATTCAGCACTAATTTTTGATTTACAAACACCAAATATCACTCCCAAGCATCTACTTAGACCTCAAACCACAAACAAACGGTTTCTTTTTGTTTTCTCCCCTTCATTGGAAAGTAACAGGCCATGTTTGGCTGTTAATACTAAAAGTTGAGTTGGCCTAATTTAAAGGTGTTTGCCCATCCTCAGTAAGAAAATTGAAACATCCGAGGCATCATAACCATTCCCAAACTGATGTCACAGCATTACCAGAATCTGTTACCAACGTACCTACTTTGCAGGTGACGAAACAAAGGAATTGTTTGCAACTTCAAAAGTTTTTCCAAATAAATGGAGCACTTGTCATTGTTGGCAAAAAGAATTGATGACATGTAAGAGAGTTGCACAAGTAAAACTTCAGAGGACAACTACACATTTAACACCCTGGGAATGTTAGAAGTTAAAAGGATGCTAAAGAAGGCAACTTGATAGGAAAGCAAAACCTGCAGTCATTAATTAGGACAGTTTTGCACAAGGCATTATAGTGTTATTCACTTGTAAGATAAAGGTAAAGAGGAGGCCCTAGAAAGTCTCCAGCTCACCACAGAATAGTAGGATATGAAGTGTGAAGCTCTCAAGTTGTGTGGGGAATCTATTGATAGATCCGGTTTTAACACTTAATCCAATTTTAATTAATTATTAGAATAATTGAATTTTCTAAAGCATAATAAGATAATGACACAGGCAATTTTTACGAGGTTCGGTAAAAACCTACTACTCGGCACCATGCCCAGACATTAAACAATCCATTAAGTTATCAAGATTACAATCACTAATCGGACTTACACAAAATGAAAACTCCATCTTTATTTCTGAAGCCGCCGTGTTGAATCCACTTCTTGAATTTGTTCAGCGAGCACCACTCATCTTCTATGTCTGCGTAGTTGAACTCCCTTCAATCCGCAGACTGTCTTCTCCCAAAGACTTCAAGTTCTTCGTAAACTTGAACAACTCAAAAGTAATAAACTTGAACACCTGAGGAGTTACCTAACTCGCATCTGTTGAGAGATTAATATAGAGCACCAAGAAGATCTGGTTCAAATCTCGAATGCGCATGAACTTCAAATGTTGTAACATCTGTTGCAACATTATCTGAACGTGAGATATTATTTTGTATTCAAAAACAGAATCTCCTTATCCGTTTTAAACTGCTCTATCATTTTAAAAGCCTTTCAAGAAAAACTCTTTAACTAATGATAATCTTCTTATCAAATCCTAATCTCCTCAGCCAATAGAAATCTCCTGGTATTTATAAAATCCAAACCGAATCTAATTAAGTTGAGTATGAGTTCAACTTCAATTAGAATTCTCTCTTTCTAAACGATTGACCAGTTGTAGGTAATCTACAGCAATAACCTGATATATCTCTCCTGAATCTTACCTGAGAATAACTTGAATTTTGAATTTGAATATCTCTTGAATATCGTTACCATGAATGCCAACAAAAAAAACTTACAATCTCCTCCTTTGGCATTTTTTGGCAAAATATCAAACTAACCATTCTTCAACATATTCAGGAAAATGATGACTTTCAAAACAGCAAAATTTAGAAAGTCAGCAAACAACAATATTCAAGAAAAGAATGACTTTCAAAACAGCAAAATCAAAATTAGAAAGTTAGCACACTACTCCCCCTTTTTGGCAAAAAAAAGCCAAAGATAAGATGCTGCATAAGTCCTCTAGAAACTGTCACTTCTGGAAGTATCTGTATCAGGAACTTCTCCAGGAACGGGATCCTGTACAAAATCAGAAACAACAAATTGAGCTAGCAAGCTCTCAATCTTTTTTCCTTCTGGGCAAGCTTCTTCTGACTCATCTTGACCCCTTTCAACTCAGCCTCCAAAAACCGTATCATCTTCAGTCTATGAGTTTCTGAAGATGTTGTATCAGAAGTTATTGCAGCATCAGGTGCAATAGTAGATTGTGAATCAGCTTCATCATCATTTTGCTCCCCCTGAACAATAAACGCATGTTTTCCTTCAAACAACTTATAAGAGACCTTGATTGGCTTTCTAGGAACCTCCAACACTTCAATATCTCTTTTTTATCATCTTCTGAGACATCAGTATCTCAAAAATCAGGGATGAAAATGGCAGAATTCCATGAGTTGTCTCAGCCTCTGCACGGCTGACTATCACCTCAAAAACATGCTTTCCCAGATCAAACTATAGACCAATACCAATCATACAAAGTAGAGTGGCTAAATCACGGGAAACTGAGGTAGTGTGCAAGCTTGGAAGCCAGTTGGCCAATGCAATCTTGTGTAAAACAGAATACTTTACACTCAAATCAGTAGATAAGAAAGAATTAGATTCAGGCCATTTTTTAAGACCATTTCTAGTTATTTCAGCAATCACTGCATCCATGTTTAGATCTTGGTCCAACTCCTGTGCTTTATCAGAAGAGTGTGAAGGACAGCCATAAAACTCACTAATAAGTGCAGGAGAGAACTCAAACATATGACCTCTCAAATAAACTTTGCAGAAATGAGAAGATAAGGGATTAGTGATTTCCACATGCAAATGAGCATAAAACTCAAAAACAATATTCCTCGCATATGCCTTAGCCTTAGTAACTGTGCCCAACAACTCTCGATCTTTTAGAAGCTGAACAATTCCTAATTTTTCATGGTCTTTCATGTTTATAACTCTTTCATAATGCAATTTTCTCTTTGACACAAAATCCCATAATTTTTATTGTGATCAAAATAAAATTTTGGAGATTTGGCCTTAGACAGCATATACCTGGAATCTATGGCTCGAGCTAGTTTTTTCCTTTTTTCTGTCTTCTTTGCAGTCCTTGTTGATGGAGTCTTCATCTTAGACCCAGTACCCTTCTGAGTTACTTCAAACTCGTCTGAATTGGTCTCTTCTTCGAAACTTGAAGCATCATGCAATGGAATTTGAAGTTTGGAATAAGATCAAATTGGATACCATGATGGAAAGCCTGGAGAAGGTATTTTCTCCAATGCCGGCGGTGATGATGAAATCTTCTGAGCAAACTCAGCCACTGATGGGGGTGGTGGAGCCGTCGGCGATGGAGGAATATGCCCTTTCTTTTTGGAAAGTGTCGCTGCTCGTGGACGTTTCTTGGAGATTCCAACTACCACACCAAGGCAGGAACTTCGGGTGCTCACCATCTTCGAATGATCCGGCAAAATTCAAGCAAACAAACACCCTAGAATTTCTAGAATGAAATTTGAGGGTTAGGGTTTTTCGAAGAGCAAAAACCAAATTTGAGTGAGGAAGATGAATAGACACGGTTTAGAATGGGTTTTAAGATGTAAACCCAATCAAAAACTAAAAGACCATGAGTACACTCACAGACACAGTCCAAACACATTAGGCATCACGTATTCTCAAAATTCAGTTAGGATTAACTGAATTGACAAGAACCAAAAGTCCTTGGAATATGTTGTAACATAGTTAGCAACATAACAAATAAGTTAAACCAAGCTCAGAAAATCCATCCATAAAAAAATTATAAATGCATGAAAAAATAAATATGAGCTTTCTTCACATACTAGTGAGTTTTCATCTTCACAATATGCAAAATTTAACACTTGAACTGAAATGACTCAAGATCAGACTCAGATTCATCAGAATTTTGAACCAAGTGTGTGTGTGTTCAGCATACAACATCCTTTATGAATTCATCCATATTTCCAACTTTTTGTTTCAAATCAACTTTTGAAAGATCTGTTGAAAATTTTCTTGATCCCTTTTTTTTATTTGACCAGTTGGTAGCTTTCACTCTATCACTAAGGTAGCTCTTTTTCTCACGGTAGATCTTTCTCTACATATTGGTGATACATAGGCCCAGATTACTCATTGATAGCTCCATACACTAGTATAGGTAGCACTTTCCAATGAAAACCAACTTATATATATATCACACATATGAATTCAAAGAACATCAACAAGATCCTTCAAAAATCTTCTTAACTGAATTTGTACTAATTCCAAGTGTTTAGTCCAGAATGCTATTGCATTGTGCTCAAATCTTTTGGTTCTCCTCCAAAATCAATTTTAATTCAAAAATCAACTTTTTCAGATTTGAATGTTAAAATTCAAAGATTGTAAATATGAGACACAAACCAAATCACAAAAAGAATGCTTATGCCTAAATGCATATCCTAGAATGCAATGCAAAATGACAAAAAAATTACATTGTGCAGATCCCTAAGGTTTTTCTCAAAGAGTCAAATCTTAATGAATCAAGAGCTTTGGTAAAAATATCTGCAAGTCATTTCTCTGTTGCAACATATTCTAAAACAAGGGTTTGTTTTCAACCAACTCTCTAATGAAGTGATGTCTTATGTCAATGTGCTTAGTCCTAGAGTGTTGAACTGGATTTTTTGAAATATTTATGGCACTGGTATTGTCACAAAAAATAGTCAAAATATCCTGTAAAATACCGTAGTCCACAAGCATCTGTTTCATCCATATCAGTTGAGTGCAACAGCTTCCAGCAGCAATGTACTCAACCTCAGCAGTTCATAGAGAAATTGAGTTTTGCTTCTTGCTGTACCAAGACACTAGGTTGTTTCCAAGATAGAAATATCCTCCAGTGGTGCTCTTCCTGTCATCTGCATTTTCTGCCCAATCAGCATCACTAAAACCTGCAAGACTTGAATTAGTGTCATTAGAGTACCAACTTCCATAATCAGCAGTCCCACTAACATATCAGATAATTCTTTTAACAGTAGCTATGTGTGACTCTTTTGGATTTGCCCGGTATCTAGCACAAATGTCTACACTAAAACAAATGTCATGTCTGCTAACAATCAAGTAAAGGAGACTCCCAATCATACTCCTATACAAACTTGGGTCAATAGAGGTACCGCTCTTATCTTTTGTTAATTTCACATTTGTTCCCATGGGTGTCCTCATGTGTTTGGCATTTTCTAAACCAAATTTCTTAACTAGGTTTCTTGCATATATGCTTTGTGAGATAAAAATCCCACCCACAAGTTGCTTGACTTGCAAACCGAGAAAATAATTTAGTTCACCTACCAAGCTCATCTCAAACTCCTTTTTCATCTGATCCACAAATTCATCTGTCTTACCCTGAGAGGTAGATCCAAAAACAATGTCATCAACATAAATTTGAGCAATAATAATTCCAATTTTGAACCTCCTAATAAACAATGTTTTATCCACTCCCCCCTCTCTCATAGCCCTTTTCAATCAAAAAAATTCTCAATCTCTCATACCATGCTCTAGAAGCTTGTTTCAACCCGTATAAAGCCTTTTTTCAATCTATACACATGATTAGGGTGGTGTGGATCCTCAAAACCCTTGGGTTGCTCTACAAGTGCTTCCTCGTTCAATATCCCATTTAGAAAAGTACTCTTGACATCCATTTGATGCAATTTGAACGCTAACAAGCAAGCTATGGCCAGAAGCAATCTGATTGATTCAAGCCTAGCTACAGGTGCAAAGGTCTCATCAAAGTCAATGCCTTCTATTTGGGTGTATATAACGACCCGATCCCAGATCCCAGACTAAAAGAGATTAGAAGTCTAATTAGACATAATCTCACAAGTGACTTAGACCAATGACCAATAAGACCTTCACCATAGGAGGTTAGACCAACCCGAGAAAATTACGTGAGTTGAGGAACCGCCCTGCCAAAACATAAATAATTAGATATTAAATAGGTGATTAATGAATTATTAATTCAATAAATTATATAAATTAACTCGAAACCTCCGTATTGACATCATCAACAAAAGCCCTCAAATAAATTCCATATACGTGGTCTATCGGAAAAGATATGACCCGAAAACCCATTTCGCCCATGTAGCTAAAAAGAATTACAAGTTTACCAGCCCTTTCTATAAATAGGACACTTAGACTTTTTTTGCCAAAATCTCAAATCCCTCTTGCTCTCTTCTCTCTCATGGTTCCAAATCAAGCATGGAAGGTGTAAATAGAGCATGGATGGCCACACCTTCGATTTCTGGCGCTTCTACACCGGCAACACCCCGGCATCGCACCGACGCTCACTCCGGCAACCCCCAAGTTGAGTAATCCTATCTTAATATGTGATTTAGTTGTGTTCTTTTATTTTGGAAGCTTGGAGTAGGGTTGTAGAAGCCCAACCCACCTACTCCAAGGTATCAAAGACATGGACAACCCCTATCATGCCTAAAAAACGAACCCCGGACCACTTACGACCTGCCAGATTATATAGACCAAACCCTAAGTGTGGTGGAAATGAGGGAAACCTTCAATTCCCCACCATAGACCTTAAATTGACCAATTAAAAATATGGAAATGCCATTGTGGGAGTGCAACCTCACTCCCCACCAAATTTCAGTACCTGAAGCCCAATCTGCAGCTTCGGCGCACTATTCGGCGCACCGAATAGGTCGCCGAAGTACAAAGAGACTTACTTCCTCGGGATAATTCGCCGAGGGCAGCTTCGGCCCACCGAATAGGTCGCCGAAACCCCCTTTAGGCTCGTCGAAGGGTAGCCAAAGGGTACATTAAAACAAAGTGAAATCATTTCACATCTGACAAGACCAATTTGGACCACATCCCAAAGCCCCGTTCCATTTGGCGCACTTTGGCACGTTTCGGCTAGCCAAAGGGTACGCCGAGACCCCGCCGAAGATGTACACGTGTCCAAATCGGGTGATTCCAATGGGAGCATGTGTATCTTGCCAAGTTATACGTGTTTGACTACTTTCCCGGTCAATTCGACCATCGGTGCAAAATACGACCCCCCATTCGGAAGTTTAGACTTTAGAGGATATGGCCGAGCCATAGGTGAT
>JAUPMG010090736.1:0-12572 GCA_031762675.1 Pachysandra terminalis
TTTCATTTTATCAAGCATAAGTTGTAAGCGCACTCTGATTATATTAATGAAAAGAAATTTTAAGATCCATTTGTGAGCTATAATGAGTGGTAATGGTATGCAATCCGCGGTCTAACAATAGATCCCGAAGGTCTAACCTCGAGATCCGTGCCATCCCACTTGGGATTTGGATTACTGGATTCAGGGCGTGACACAAACAGTCTGAAATTTCACGGGGAGGTCGCTTACATTCCCAAGAGGGTTCGATTATGCTTTTATTTCTAAAATGATTAGTCCATCATGGGGATGTTGGGATTTCTCTAGATAGTCTCGACCTTAGGGATTTGATTTCCCAATACCAGTTCATAAATGAAAGTTTAGGATCCTAAATCATCATCTAAGCATGTAAATCAATTAAAAATCTCATGGAGAAGGTGGACATTCAACAATTAATCCGTCTCCATGATCACATTGCCAAAACACAACCAAACACAACATCAAAGAGAGGATACTCAACTTGGGGCATTGCCGGAATTGTGTCGGGGTTGATCCGTCGTGTCTCCGCGATCTCCAATGGTTTCCCATGTGCTCCAAGAGAAGAGAAGAGAGGAAGAAGAAGAAAATAAAGAAAATGACCTAAGGTTCATATTTATAGGTTTTACAGATCTTATTGGAAATAGGTTCAGCAGTAGAGGCAAAACGGAATTTCTGATTCTATATTTTTCAACTGGCTACCTAAGCAACTTTTGCTAGAAGGCTTTTACTGGTGGGTTTGAGGTGGATCTCTAGAGTTGTCGGATAAGATTTATTATCTTGTCTAATTATTTTTTTTTTTAATTAATCTCTAAGGTCTCTACTGACTAATCAAGCTGGCTACCTAAAATAATCTAGTTTTCCTAATTAGTCTTAAAGTTTAAGGTTAATCCTAATGTGTTTTAACTTCAGGTGGTTAAGGACTAGATGAGCACTAATCTTACCTATTAGTGAGTTTGTTTTACTAAATTTAAATTAAACCAGAGTTCTAATCTTAATTAATTAGAGTGATTACTCAAGTTCTTACAATATAATAACCCGACGGATCAGATGGGTTAACCCAAACCCAACCCGTTTATTTATGAGTTTAAACACTCAACCCAAATTTGGCTCATGGGTTGAAAACTTGAACCTAAGCCCTCTAAAACTCGGGCGGGTTGGAAATTACCAGCTATGGTTCCTTGCCTCTTATCTTACCTTGCTTCTGTCACTACATTGTTTTCTACATCAATTCGTCGTAGTGTTTTTTTATGCTCCCTTACATCGAAAATGGAGAGGCAGTGTGTGAAGGGATGCATGCCCTCGAACGAGATAGCTCAAGGAGAGCCTTGCGCCCCAGGAAGCATGAGGTCTCTAGTTCGAATCCCCGAGCTTAAATAATACCTGTGGCTTGCAAGTGGTTGCAGGTATCCAGGGTTCACCCAGTAATACCAAGTACGGCTCGGGTTCCACGTTACCAACAAAAAAAAAACAAAACATTGAACTTGTTTGATTGTCCAAGAGGAACGGAACTAGTATTGAGCCAGATAAATGTTCATGTCCATAACAACCCTCAATCTAACATCAAGAGTTAGGGTTTTATTGAAAATGCTACTTGGTTAACTGATAGGTGAATGTTTCCTAGTCTTTTTAAGAAGTCTTTTTTCTGAAACTTCTTAAATAGCTTCTTGAAATCCTCACCAACAACACCCCTTGACCCTACGGTCAGAGTGAATCTTTTTCAAGAGGCCTCCAGCCTGTATATGTTCTCCACAAAGCGTATATAGCATGTCTCCATGTTTGATTTGTTGCAAACATGGTCTAAATACGAGATCCTTCGCTGATAATTAATCACAATATCCCTAGTCTTACCTTTTCTTTCCGCATTGCTTTAAGATATAAGATGGAGGAACTACACTTTGATAAGAATTAGCAACTCTCAAAAATGGATTCTGACAATGAGAAGTAACTTTTCGACAATTGAGAGGAAAGGTTCTTCCAACTAATCATCATTTTAATTTGTTTTACAAACAACCTTTGATTTACCTGTATTTAATGATGAAGCAGAAGAATATTTCCTTCCAATTGTCAAAATTCCTTCTACATATCAGGTCCCTAAAATATAATATTAATATGAGCTGCTTATTTATATTCCAACTCTACCAACCTTGGTCCCCCGATGCATAAAATTTCCAACGAACAGTATCATGTTTGGTATTGGCTAACATCTGCTTCTTGCATTCCTCTGCAATGGTTTGGTATGCAATTGTAAACTGAAATCAATCGAAAAACTGTTAGAAGAACAAGGGGCTTATTCACGCATCTCTGGATTTATTTGCTTATCTGAGATTCTTGATCTTGTTCGCTAATTTGCAGTTACCCTTGCTGCTTGTCTGATGTACGCATCGACTCCGTACCCTCTATCTGTAACCTCTGTTAGATTTCATAAATAAATTCCTATGCCCACTTTTATATCTGTTACTCTCTCAGAATTAAGAGAAAAGCACCACAAAGCTTTTGATGACTCCTCGATTAAAAAGGTACCCAAACTTCCAACCAAACCTGAATTGAATGGATTGCACTATGGAGAAAACTGGGCCATCTTTTTGCTGTCAGATCCTTGTGATAATTCCTTTTTGCACAAATGTCCATTGAATACCTGAAGGATTAGTTGAGCTTTTGAATCACTCCCCAAGGTGAAAGACTCAATCCGGAACCTCATTACTCCTTGAGACTTACATATTTGATTTGAAAATTGTTAACGAGAGGCTACAGAAGTATATATATCTGATGAGTGAGCATTCATTAAAAAGAAGAAAAATTATGCTCCAATGAGCTCTATATAAGCGTATTCTAGACCTAAGTCACTAGAACGCCAAGCGGGTGCAGGAGCGAGAGCGCCAAACTTGAAAATAACCTGTGGTCCAGAGTGCCTATAGAGCGTCTGTATATATATACATACAAACTATATTTCCTGTATAAAGACATTTCAATTTCCAATCTTATGCTCAACTACATATACAAGAGAAAGGACATAATACCAAAAATATCTCAATTTCATCTTATAAAAATAGATGATATAGTTCAAAATGGATATCTATTAACCCAATTTAACTTTCTTTCAAAATAAAACCTTTATATGTTTGTATTCTCATAAGAACCTCAAAAAATAACAAAAATATTTATTATCTTTTTCAAACCCAACCCCAAAATGTTTTAAAGATATCTCAAATTTCACATTTATTATGTATTTTATTCCAATCCGTGGATTGTCGGATTGGTGCTGCACCCGTAATCAAAACGTGGATTCGCGTTTTGAGCACCAATGCAGCACCCCTAGGTCACGGATTGTGTGACCTAGTTCTAGACACCAATATTGATGAAATGGATGCCTTGCCTGAGCCTCTCTTGGATTCTATGGCTGAGTATTTTCCTGTCGAGTTTTTGTTCTTTTCACTAATGCCATTATCACCATCGGACACTTGTTTATTTCTGGCAGAGAATGGGGAAGAGCAGTACTGAGACTATATTATAACTGCTCCAGAAACACAGAAACTTGAAAGGGTACAGACCTTCGAGGAAGAACACAATTACACATTGGAAAGAGCCATCAACTTGAACGTGCCTCATGCTGTGATACCAGAGGAAACGACCAGGGACATGGGCACTGTGGAATCTCAGGATGGGGCAGAAGAAGTCTCAAAACGGAAATCAAAATCCAGCAGTGGAAGAATTAATTGGGATGAAGTAGTTAAGAAGCTTTTCAACAGGAATGAATCAGGGGGCATTGTTCTAAAGAAAGAAGCTAAAGATGTCCCCAGATAACAGCAGATTCTTTTTCTTGATGCATGCCTCGAGGTTTATTTGAGTCACTTGTTTGTTTCTCATAGATATCATTTTGTTTAGTGTGTTTATATACGTTTGATACACAAATTGAATTGATGGGATCAGCCTAGTCCCAAGTTGCATCCCAGAAAAGAAAGAGGAAGTATTGGGTGGTCAATGTAACAGTTGTACAAGGTGAACATTTTTTTATATGATATCCATCATGTTTTGAGTTTGAGGAATCAAGTGAAAGCATGAACTATTAGGGTTGGGGGGAAGGGATGAAATCCACCTTGGTGGTAATCCTTTCTACTAAAAGCATCACCAGGAAAATGCTTAGCGGGAAAATATAGTTAACGTTGCTTCAGATGAATTAAATTGCTAGTGCTAAACCACAGATTGGCATCTTGTGGCTTTGGATCAAGGATGATAAGAGTTAAAAACAGTATCCATTCCCCATCATTTTCAAGTTAGCAGGAAGAAAGGGTTTGGATCCTTGACAAATACAATTTCCTGTGAACATAGTATCTGAAACTATTGATTTCCAGCACCAAGTCATCCATCTCATTCACAAGTTAAGCCTTGCAGAAGGGCATGCTAAAACCCCTGTATGGACAATACAAGGCACATTCATAACAAAAACAAGCTACCACATAGCAACATAATTTAGACAACAAATCTTAAAAACCAAGCTGACGACTACATGGGTCTGAAGCATATGAAGAAAGGCAAGAATAATAACACACCATTGCATGGTAAAACCTTGTTTTCATATTTGTACAGTTACCATGCCAATTTTGATCTAATACTAAAACTTTCAAGTCACACAGCTCAGAGTACTAGGATGTCTGCATGGCTTCTGTATGATATTTGTCCAACTCCTTGTCGAGCTCATTAGCAGACTTGTCAACAGGTTGCATCCTTCCACGGCCACGGCCACGGCCACGTCCAGGAGCACGTCCCCTACCACGGCCACGTCCCCTACTGCGGCCACGTCCCCTACTGTCATGGAACGAACCAAAAGGTGATCTCAACATAAAACCAAGCTAAATAATAACCCAGCATATATAGACCTCATATTAGTGACTAATTAATGAATATCAAATTTGACCAGCACATAAGAGTACAGAGAATGCTCCGTTCAGTTGTGTCCTTGTTTGAGGAGTTCCAGTTTAGACTTGCATGGGCATTATCAAACCGTACTCAGATTTCAAGTAAAAGGAATGGAGTGCAGGCCAAGGTCTTGTAAATAAGTAATGATAACTGGTCTAGGTCCATTAATCGAATGACATATCTAAGAATATTATATGACTTGCAAATAAGAAACTATCCAAGTCTCAATGTAATCCTTTTGTGCAGTAGAAGTCAGTCAACAAAGACAACAATTACACTGTAGTTGTTACATGAAACTACTTACCCAGAACCACGACCTGCAGCAGCAGCACCTCTTGCCTGACCCACTTCAGGCCTGCATAACTTCCAAGTGTCAAAAGAGTAGTTGCCACTTGCCAGAAGGCAAAATAGTAATAAAATGATAAAAGACTTCCATATAAATTAACTTCTCATTGCAATGGTTTTTCTGCTGGTAAATAATCTCAATGGTAAAAGGTTATCATAAAGGCATATCTCATCAGATAGTTCCATTATATTTTGAAGAAAAGTAGGACCCTAAAAGTTCTGCAACTTCTGTCAGGAAGAATACAAGGTCAGATGAATGTTTTCAGATGACAAGGCTGATGGACAAAACAATGAATACGAAATAATCATTTGAGAACAAGTTAGAGTTCAGCCTTCAGTCAGTTTAATAAACAGACATGCTTGCATCTGTCAATGTCATAATTGAACGACAAAAGGAAACAGAAATCCTAAAGAACAATAAAAACTATTTAATCAAACAGAATACCAAATCTGACTATAATAAAAATGAAATAACATCCCTTAATATGTCTGCACACTCCTGTTATAAGTTCATTCATCACCGTACTTTTGAGAGTTTGAAATCAATATCATAAGTGGCCTTCAAACAACAAAGATGACAAAAGATTTTAATCTGTCCCCCACCAGATTCAGTTTCATGATGATATGGTTGTTCTACCATGTGGAGGATGATGGGGCCAATTAAGAGGGTATCTGACAGCACTTCTGCACAGATCACGTTGGCAAACTTTCCACCTATGTCAGTCCTATTTGTACCACATAGCCCCATTTATACTATGTCATGTAGATCAAACATTAATTTTTTTTTCAATCATTAAAGAGTTTTCAGACATGTATATTAGAATAGGGAGCTGGACTTTTGCCATGTGTAGCTGGGTTTGAGGCTAAAAGTTGGCAATGTGAACTGGTGCCATGTGAAAGAGCCAATAGGCCAGTGGGTCTCTCCACTCATCTACTATGCATGAAATAGTGTTACTCCAGGATCCTAGCTCTAGTGAGTTCTCCCGTCTACATTCTCTCAGAAAAGAGTTAAATAATAGGAAGATAATGAAAATAGACACAAATCAAACAAAAACTTCAATGAAAATACATCCCTTAATGTCTCCGAGAACTTCTGTAAAAAAATATGTATCCAATGGGTTACAACCATACCAACACACTATTATAATTTTGCTAGCAATTGAGGGTTCTTTTAAAAAAAAGAAAAAAAAAATCTTCTAAAGAGTTGATGTGTTGAAAAGAAACCACTTTCTCCCTCGACCTTTTTCAAACTATTACAGCTTGTATTAGAAAAACTAGGAACTTCAATGGTAGCAAAAGAGTGAGCTAATCAGCCAATAAACCTAGCAGAATTTTCCTATCAAGCAAAGGTGTTTGCTCTTGTTTTTCCACCTTTCTAATGCAAAGACAATTTCCACAATCAACACTCCTTTGTAATCTTAGAGCAACCACTTACAGACATAGACTTCTAGTGAGACACCTAACTAGCTAACTAAGAAAATAATGAATTCATAAGAAAATGTGAAGATCTTCGTACAACATTGTTGACCTCCAGCATCCAACTTCTATAGGCCTTAGCAATTTCTAGACTAGTAGATAAAACAAATCAAACATAACTTAGAAGAATATAAATTCAAATAATTTGTCAGGATAATTATCTAGTTCCCAAGATAGACAAGCAAAAGCAAATTCACTTTTACTAAATCAATTTGGAAAGTATGACAAACACTCAGCAAAATATAAAATTGAAACCCAGGTAAATGTAGAGAAGGGATCAAAGTTACATACGCCATAACAACAGTCCTCCTCCCTTTTCCATTTGCTCCTCCAATTACATTCACTTGAGCTGAAACAGGCATTTCTAAGTTGGTGCCTATGATTTCAATCTTCATTGGCTTTCCATCAAGTTGAACATTATTGTAACGCTTAATGGCTGCTAATGCATCACTTCTTCTGGTAAACACGACTTCCGCAGAACCCTGTCTCAAATAATTAAAAACCGAAAAATCAGTGTAATTAGAAACATGACAGCCAATCCAAATTAAAACTTGGATTAACAATACCAAAAGCCCATTGAACAAATCAAAGATTAAACACATCAAAATCCAGTAACAAACTATACAGAGACCAACAAAACATCACAAGGTCTTTGCATTTTTTTTTTTGGAGTACTTCTCTAATTGCATCAAGTAAAAGAGAGATCTATGCTTGGCATCTTGCTTTGAAACTTACTGATTAATATAATACCACTATATACCAATGGCTCCTCTAAACCCTGAACCACTAAAACTTGCTGTCCATAAATGTCTACTTTAAATCGTACAGCACCAGAATTAGCTATACATCAATGGCTGTTTCAAATGCTGTAGCACCCAAATTCGTCTGCAGTGTTTTAACGTTCGGCGATATTTAGTGAAATATCATTCTATCGCCCCATAGAGATAATATTTCCAGGGAGATTTCCCTTATCTTTTAACCAATATCAGCTATATATCACTGAAATATTCACATCTTGTCGATATTAACAAGATATTGATTTTTCTTTTAATAAACAGGTCCAACAAGGGGGCAGAGAGAACAGAGAGGCACGACATGGGGGGCCGAGTTTGATCATGCTAATCAGGATATGAGCCATGGTGCTCGACCATCAATGGCCAAGAGACCTGGACAGAGAGGATAGGGAGAAAAGAGCAAGAGTGCCCACACCACATTTTGTACGCAAGGACAAGGGGAAAAGGTAGTTGGGATCACATGAAGCATCTATATCTCATAGCTTTAGATCTATGTATGTCGGACATGGGCAACAGGATTCATCTTTAAGTAGTCTTATCATGGAGGAAAAGGACACTACACTGGAGCTGGAGGATACTGCCCTGGAGTAGGACTCTACCTTGTCCATGGAGAGAGAGGATTTACACCTACTTGGTCATCTAAGGGTTATAGCATAGTTCCACTGCCTCATATGGCTACGACACTGTAGCTTCTAGTGGAGGGGGATATGAAATCTTTTTGTAGAACCCATACCCCCCACTAGAAGCTACAGTGTCGCAGGGATTCTACAAAAAGATTTAATATCCAGGCATTCCTTATGGATTTGATGTATTGATGATTACTATAGATAGGTTAAACAGTATATAGAGTGGTATCAACTTATGAGTTGGGCACAGTATTGTAACTAAATAGAGATTACGTATTATAGCCAGCCCAAGGATTACGGTGATGATTCTGAACCTTCCAGGCATTCCTCATGGATTTGATGTATTGTATTTGTAACTTGCGAGTTATTTATGATACACTTATTGATGTTATTTTGCTACTTTAAGATTCATTTATATTGTGTTATGATACTTCCAAGACTTTTGGAGTCCTTACAATCCAATAGCAGCAAAATGGGAATCCTTACCTATCAAAAGCTTCAGTATATAGTCTTAATACATATTCAACAAATCACTGAAATCAACCCTCCTTGAGACTCCCTAAACCCCTCGACCACCCTTCCTCTAAATCGGTAGACTCCACTTGACAGATTGAAAGGGAAACAAAGTCGCAAGAATCTCTACACACAACTACAAGACCTACTATGAGTCACTTGGCAAAAAAAGTAAAATTATGAACTCATCTAAAAGCAAAACACACAGATCAGTCAAATTGGAATGAAATATAATGTGATTTAAAATTTAAGCGACAAAAAAATTAAAAACAAGACAATCACTAACCACATACTTGAACCCGAGATAGACAAAGGAATATAACTCGCAAAATGAAACCCAGCCAAAAGGGAAACATCCTAAAATAATTACGAGAATGATGAAAAGTAAATCCAAAATATTTTGCCCCATTCCATCCTTCAAAAAACAAAGAGTTCAAGGTGATATCATATGTATGAACCACAGAATTAGCCTTATTCTCAACCTCACCATCATAAGGGCAATCAAACAGTAAAAAAACTCTGCCACAAAGGGGGCACGAACAAAACGACTCATCATAGAAACTTTCCCTTCTTATAGGTATGATGTTACGAAAATCCAAGGACCATTAATTGCAAACTTTACGAACTCCATTTGTAGCATTAGATAGGCTATAATCTTCAACTTCTGAATCTACCGTCTATGGGTTGAGTTCACCCCTATATGAAGAACCAAGATGCTAGTCCTTGGAACTTGGTGACCACAAATGAACCAACACAAAATTTTCCTCAGTCAATGACAGAATCCACATAAGACGAATTAGAAAAAATCACTTAAAGGAATGTTTCCAACAACTCCAAGCATATCCCCTACATAGGAGCCCGATCAAGAGACCCCAATAAACGTTTAAGAAATATCGAGGAAGCTACCACAATCAACAGATGTTTCACATTCACGAGACAAATACTTAAGCACCTCAAAGCCATGCCATAAATCCGATACAAAGGCCAAATTGATGTCCTTTAAGCACACATCATTGCACATCTGAGCAACCTCATAAAGTCCAACCATCCTCCCAATGAAATTTTGCCAAGGAGTCCTCCACTAGAGAAGCAGAAAAATGAGAACTGTTCTACACCCTTTCTCAAAGCTATATAAAATTTTTAAATCCCCAATATTTTCTCGAGATGATTCTCAAACTTGGACATCTTATCAATCAACGGATCCAACAAATTCCCCAATCTACCAAGAAGCAATTTATTAAACTACGAATCAACCCCAAGCTCAACTCTCTTTGAATTAACCCTTGATTCACATTTTGGAGTGGAGAGCCCATTTCCCGAAAAAGGGGGCCTCTGATAACATACTATACCTAACTAGGGCTGGTATTGAGCTGGGTTTGGGTTGGGCCATAAAACATGTTGGCTCACAAAATGAACATCCAACTAATATGCGTCGGGTTGTTTAGATTGGTTAACCGAGGTTTGAATTATAAACTTGCAACCCAAATCATTATACTCTCTTCCTGAAAAAGGGGGCCTCTAATAGACTGATACCATACCCTATCTAACTAGAGCTGGTATTGAGTTGGGTTCGTGTTGGTCCATATGAATGGGTTGTGTCACAATGAATATCCAACTAATATGTGTGTGGGATTGTTTAGGCGGGTTAACGTGGATTTGAATTATAAACTTGCAACCCCAATCACTATTTAAACAGATTCAAGTTTACCTAAGGACACTAACACCATATGTTAAAGGGGGTAGCAACGGGTTTTGGTCATGAACTGGTTGGTTCACGATACGGTCAACCCAAAGCCACCAAAACTGACCCACCTGAGACTGTTATTCAGGCGGGTTTCAGGTTGACCTAACAACATTAACATTCTATATTATGATGACTCAAACCCGCTAAGATACTGGTTTTGTTTATGGGTTAAGCCAAAATTTTCCACTCACTATATTATGTCAATCAAACCCACTAAAATACCATGCAGGTTTGAACTAGTTGACCCGTTGACTTTGCCACTCATACGCATTACTTATCTAATTAGCCTAGCTGGTATATTATTTTCTCTTTTATTATTTATTTAATTCAATTATTCAAGTGGTGGATTCTCTTGCACAAAAAAAACTTCCCAATAAGGATACCACATTACAAAAATTAAGGATTGAATTAGAGAGGAGCTCACTATAATACTAAAATATAAAATTCTCATAAAAGGTATAAAAATATTAAACAATGCTTAGATAGGCTCCACTTCGCAATTTGTGAGATAAGTGACAATGGACCCTCTTGGAAAAAATCAGCCAAAACGGAATTCTTATGTTGTATGGGAATTACAATAAACATCCCCTAGGTGTGAATTGTTATTCTCATGAATGGTGGGAATTAGATGTCTTTTTTTCCAATGTTAATTTCAATCCCTGCGAGGGTTGGTCATCCAAAAGTAGGAAATAAAATTATTGATAAAAATCAAAGTAGGAATTGAAATTCACATCTACCAATCCAATTCACACCTCTTCTTGTGATCCAAACATACCCTAAGGATAAAAAATTGACACTTACAAAAAGTAACTGTGTAGACACCAATATAAAAAAGGGTGTGCCCATACATGGCGAGTAACAAAAGAAGACTAACAAAAACTAACAAATCCCTACACATGTGCAACGGCAATACAAAACACAACAAAAACATGTCAATGAAAAAAAATCATATTTCCTTTGAGATTCTTCAAGCAAAAGCCCACAAAATTCTTTTTGTTCGATCAATAAATAGAAATTTCAATAAAAAAATAACAGTGAGACGAAAATCAATTGAAAATTGATTCATTAATTCCTTAGCTTCCCCTTGATGCCAAAATTAATTACAGCCCACTTCCTACCAATAAGATGATCAATTGTGAGGATAATATTAAGAGACTAAATCACGCATGGAAGCCACTTGGCCACCACCTTTTTTAACAAGAAGGTGTACTAAGAAATATCCATTACCCACTCAAGAGCAATGAATGGAATCATCCCTATCCAGAGGAGCAACAGCAAAATGAAGCAAAGAAAAACACTATTGTGGAAATCAATCTCCATATAATAAGGTGACTTTTTGAAAACAATGTTTCAAAAGACGAATAAGTCGAATACCACTACGCAGTTGTTCAGTAAGGCATCTTTGTTATCATCCACGAGGTAAGCTTCCAGAAACAAATGATTTAGGAGTCTCACCACACCTTGTATACTCCCAAGGCTAAAATCTCCATCTATTGCTTATATCCTACATTTTCAAAGATTCAAATGTCTAATAATGCCCTTCTACATACTGACTACCAAAGTGCAAGTTAGTTGGTTGCCATCCAAACCTAGCCTCAAACAATACTTGGAAAAATCACAGGTTGCAAGACCCTACTTGTCTTCCCTTCAAGAATAGTATCAGTCGTAAACATGACTAGGTGTATTTCCAAATTCCTCTACATCTGAAGAGCCAAGCATGTACCCTTGTAACTAGATGATCCTTGAATTCATCTTCCATTTCACTTACATTCTTCCCTTGGTAAGAATAGTATCACTCATAAACATGACTTCGACGCATTTCCAAATTCCTTTACATCTCAACGGCCAAGCATTTTTCCATCTAACTAGGTTATGTTAGACTTTGGCTTCAATTTCCCTCCAAAGAAAGTCCATTTTACTCTTTTCAATCAGTAAGAAGTGATGTGAGAAAAAACAAGTCAAAAGATCAGATAGATTCTCTAAATTGAGGTAATTGTTCCAACTTTGAATAATTACATTCTTTCCATCGCTGCCAGTCTTCTATTAAACCTGTCAATCACATGGTCCCAGATTGCACTCTACTCTGAGCCCACCAAATGAAGTCCCAAAATTCACTTCACAATCAAGAATAACTGCAATCTCTAT
>JAUPMG010090757.1:0-11926 GCA_031762675.1 Pachysandra terminalis
TACATAAACACATCATCATAAGTAACATGGAGATCAACCAACATGTTTATAATCTTCCTAAACTTATAGATCTTAGATTTAAGCATGTTAACATCCATAATACAATTCAACTATGCCTATAGCATTGAGATCATACATAAAATCCAATACCGTAGAAACATAGGAATCCTTACTTGGTGTATGTTCTCTTTGTTCTAAATCGTTTCTCTGTAACACGAATCACTCGGATGTCTTTTTTCCTTCATTTTCTTCTTCTTCCCAAGTCAGATTTCTGCAAAACCTTCTTTCTCTTTCCTTAGATCTTCTGAGACAGTTTCTCCCTCCTCTTTGATAGTTATATGAGTTAGTGGGAGAACCCCTCATCTCTTAAATTCAAATAATCAAGTAAAAGTCCAAAGTACCCTTACCTTGACCAATGGGTCAATTCGTCCAGCCCAACTGTCCACTAATGCTGTTGTATTGAGTCTAGGCCCATTACACCTAAAATCGTCAAAATCACATAATTAATCACTAACTTTTCTTAATTACAAATAAGTCCAGTTCAGCCATTTGTAATTTCAATTGAATCCTAAGGCGTTAATTCTGATGATCTTATCATTTAATAATTAAATTAAATGATAGGATTAGGGTCACTACAATATTACCCCACCTAGACATAGAAATTTTTTCCAAACTTGCATAGAACTTAATAATCATTATTGATTGGAAGAGTTGCAAGCTCAGAAAGAATTGAACACTCTTCTTGAACATGAGGAGGTCTTTTGGGCACAAAAATCTCGAATTGATTGCTTAAAAGTAGGTGATCGCAATACAAAGTTTTCTCATCTTACTACTTTGGTGCTGCGTAGGAACAACAGAATATCTTCCCTCAATACACCTGGTGGAGTGCAACTTACAGACAGAACTGAGATTGGTGACCATCTTGTAGCTTAATTTCAAAATTTATTTTCTTCTAGTAATCCTTTGGAACCTGATGGTTATCTGTGAAGTATTGAACCAAGTGTGACATTGGTAGATAATCAATTTCTTTTAATCCCGATTTCACCAGAGGAGATGAAGACTGCTATGTTTCATATTGGACCTTGGAAGGCTCCTGGCCATAACAGGTTTCCAGGAATTTTTTTCACACCTTTTGGGAAGACCTTCACACTGACTTATTTGAGTTTGTCAATGGAGCAAGGGACTTTCACCAAGAAATTAAATAATACTTTCACTGCTCTTGTTCCTAAACAGCAGTCGAATGGCTCACTTCCACCCAATTAGTCAATACAATGTAGCTTGTAAACTCATTGCAAAAGTGCTTGTTAATAGGCTCAAGATTGCTTACCCAAGATCATTGGTGTCACATCCCAAACTTAAGAGATCTCAAGGGAGTCCCTATAAGTTAGAAATATGACTCTCACCCCATATCCACATGGGAGTGATAGTCAATACTTTGCCAAACGATTTAAATTTACTGAGATATTTTATTAACTTGGAAATAATCAAAATTAAAAGTGTCTACATCTCAAAACAATCAAAATCTAAGGAAAAATATAGCAGCGGAAAGAAAATACTATAGTCCGCATGCTAATCTAATTCATAAACAAAATAAAGCCTAACTATAGCTAATAAAATACTTTGGCATGCAAGCCAATAAAAACAAAGTAAATCCCTAATATAAGTCCTAGTCATCTTATTCGATAAAATCAGTAGTTCCTTCAAAATAAGGTTCCATAGCTGGTTCTCCCTAATCCAAGTACTCGTCGTCTAATGTGCCTAAAATATGTTGCTTGAAAGCATAAGCTACACTTAGCCAATAAGTAATCAAATCGAATATGGTTTTATAACTTGAAGTAGGGCCAAGGCCACTCTTCAATAATATTCCATAAATTCCAGAAAACATAAATATCAAGCATGTGAACAGATTAGTGAATGCATCATGATATAAGTGTACAGGCATATAAATGGTTAAGTGCTACTATGTGCATAATGCGTTCATATAATAATCACCAAGTGTGATTTAACAAATAGTCTAAGTGTTGTGCAATTAGTAATTAAACTGTTATCATGAATATATATATATATATATATAGGTTCCCACAAGATCGATCATTCTTTGAGCAAGATGGCTTCTCGAACCATCCCCCCCCTCATACAGGGTCATTCTCAAGTTAAGATATTCCATGTGCCCATCATAGTTCTAAGGGGCTTCGACCTAGAGGGCACAATTCTCTCACTTATTTGTGATCAAGGGCAATAATTCCAAGGAATTCCAATTGAAAATTTCTCAAGTAATTGTATATATAAACAAGAAACAGGGACACTCCTTTTAAATAAATAGTCCATAGGACCAAATAGTCCATAGGATCCATAAGCATATTGGGATAGCTAGTCCCTCAACTCCAGAATATAATAATTATGCATTAGTCTCCTTACCTATTGTGATTTTCAGATCACAACAATCTCTTAAAGTCCTTAAAAATCCAGAAGTATTGATTTACATGAAAATGGTGTAGACCTATAGACCAAATCCATAGTCTTAAGGCATAAGAAGTGCAAGTGATAGGGTGCACATTAACTAAGCATGCAATTGACATGTACAATGTGTAATAAGCCTATCTAGCATGCTGGACATGTTAAAAATACATAAAAGCAATCATATTGAAATATCATGTTTCAACCAGTATGCAAAGTCCAAATAAGGTATGAGTATTTGAAATATGTAAAATCAAGTATAACTAACATCAGAATTGATCTAATGAGATCACAATACACATGCTGACAAAATTATAATCAATTTGGATCAACTTGGCAGATTTCGGCGCACCGAGGTGTCGCCTTCTAATATAGAATTTGTGGGATTTTGGATTTGGGTCACAAAAAGTGGTTCGGCGTATTCTCGGCTCATTGAGAATCCTCTCGGTTTGTTTTCCAAGGGTTTAAAAATCCATCTGTTATGCTCGGCGTGCTCACGGTCATTGTTAGCAAAACGTGAAACGTCAAAAAAATGGAACGGGAAAAATACGAGTTTAATACGGTTTTAATTTAAAAAACCGTAGTCAAAAAAACGGTCAAATAAACGGAAACGTAAAAATACGTTTAATAAATAATTCGTGTTTAATACGTATCTAAACGGGTTTTATATATATATATATATAAGTATTCATAATTAAACAATAATTTTTTTTTTTGTGGAACTTGTTATAAAACCCTTTAACACAAAAATAAAGTTGTCGGCTAGCACGCATTTGTCAGTGGAACTTCCAAAGGACAACTTTCTTTTTTGGTCAACTTTAAACACTGACTTTTTTAAACGTGTTTTTGAAAAAAACGCGTTTTTTTTGCTTACAGAATGTTTTAAACGGAGTTTTAAACGTTTATGAAATAAAACACGTTTTTTTTCAAAAAAACGTCGTTTTAAACGGCGTTTTGCTAACAATGCTCACGGTGCGCCGAGTATGGTCTCGGTGTGAAATCTAGGGAATCAAATATCATAAAAGGGCGCACGACGCGTTCTCAGCTCGCCGAGGACTCTTCTGGGCTGGTTCGGCGTGTGCTCGACTCGCCGAGTACTCGCTGAACAGCAGGTTCTAAGCAGTTTTTCCAGAATTCTGATCTTTCTACAGTTCCAATCAATATTCTTCGTTAAGTAACCTTCCTTAATATTAAATTCCAAACAAAACCTAATAAAAATACTTAAGAAAACATAAGTAAATAATTAGTTTTGAAAATTTTGAAAACTAGTATAAAGTTTGAAACTTTACTTCCTACTATTGAAAAACAAACTTGAAACTCTACTTAAACTATAAAACAAGTTAAATTCGAAAACTTACCTTGAAGTTGCTGAGTTGGAGTAGATAATTCACCTCTCCTCTTCTTGTTCCTCTTCTCCTTAGCTCCAAGGAATTATTGTGATTTTCAAAATACACAAAGGACACTTATTTATAGTAATTCAGTAACTTCCTAGTTATATTAGTATTAGAAGTTTAATTTTAATCTTGTCCCTTCATTGGGATGTATTAGTTTCTTAACCATTAGAACAGTTTTTCAGCTCTCCTCGTTCAACTTAAATTCTAGTGTTTCTAAGTCCTATGTAATAAAAGAAGCTTCTATTATTGCCTTTTAATCTAAGCCATTGACCATTGATTGGAGTGTAAAATCTCCTGGAAGATCTAAATTATTCATTATAACTTAAGAGGTTATAATTGTGTGTTGTACTTAGTTTCCCAATTGTATAACCCACCAATCACAATCAGTCAAAAATCAAATAATATGGTTACTTACTAAAATTTCAAATTAACTCCTAATTTTCTTGTATTTACACCTAAGTCCTAGATTTGGTTTGGATTATTACAATTGGCCCATTCCAAAACGCTTTTATCCCAAAGCAACTCATTCATGATAATATCTTACTCGCTAAAGAGGTGGTGCATACCATAAAAATGTAAACGTGGTCATGAGAGTAAAGTTTGATTTAAGTAGAGCTTACAATTGCTTGGAATGGGGCTTCCTAAAAGTAGTACTTTTAAAAATGGGCTTCTCAATTCTCTTGAATGGTTCGCCGTATGGTACTGTAATTCCAGAGCCGGGTTTGAGACAAGGTGATCCCATATCACCACTTTTGTTCATTTTGTGTATGGAAGTGTAGTCAAGGAAGATTCAACAAGCTATGGAAGCGCAGCTTTTTCGCGGTCTTAAGTTGGGAAGGCAATGTGATTCGTTATCTCACCTCATGTTCATTGATGATTTAATCATATTTAGGGTTGCTTCTTTATCTAACTGTAATAGGTTGGCTTCAATCTTAGATGAATTAAATATGGTTTCAGGTCAAGCTATTAACACAGAAAAATCTGGTTTTATTTGAAGTCCTAATCAAAGACACCATATCGATGCTTGTATCTCAAGTGTGTTTGGGATTCCTGTTCATAATGAGCTAGATAGATACTTGGGCATTCCTTTTCTTGCAAAAAAAAAAGAAGCTTCTTTCATGGGCAGAATGTAGTGTGTTGGTCAACACAGTGATCTCTAGTATCCCCAACCATCAGATAGCGTGATCTATCCTTCCCTCTACTACTTTGTCCAGGTTGAACAAGCTTCGTCGCAATTTCCTTTGGGGGCACGATGAATCCGTTCGTAAATTTTATTTTATCAAATGGGATAAGATTTGTGATCCCAAGAGTTTAGGGGGCTTGAATATTAATAGGCTTGATATTCAGAACTTGGCTCTCTTAGCTAAAAGAGCCTAGATGATGATTAAGCCGAATGAGACGTTATGGTCACAACAAATGACTCAAAAATACCTGCAAAACTCACATTTCCTTTAGGTCCACGAAAAGAAAAGCATGGGGTTGGAAATTTGTCCTACGTACTTGGCAATTAATTAAACAAGGTCTGGGTTGGCAAATCAGCGACAGGTTATCATTTGACATTCATAATCAACCTTGGATAGTACCAGGAAAGGTCATTCCACCAACTTCCTCTACTCCAAATGTTGAGTTTGTTGTTACTAAGGTTGCTGACTTGATAGATCCTCACACAAGAAGGTGGAAGTCTCACCTAGTCTTTCACATGTGGCCTCCAGATGTGGCTGACCAGATTATGTCCATTCCCTTGAACCCCTTCCTTCCAAATGATAGATATGTATGAAGCTGCAATTCAACAAGGAGCTTCTCAGTGAAGTCAGCTTACAGATTAGCTCTTGCCTCATCTTCAGATTAGAATCCAACACCATCACCGATATGGAATCGACTTTGGCATGTCACTTGCCCAGAAAAGATTAAATTCTTTGTCTGGCGTACATGCACCACGACCTACCGACTCAAGATGCTTTACTCAAAAGAGGTATGGTTGCCTCGGGTGCTTGCCCTCAATGTACATTTAATGAAGAAAGCCCAACACACTTGTTTAAATTGTGTTCTTGGACTAGAAGAGTTTGGTTTGGCATACCTATTAGATCATATTCTGACGAGTTATCTCTAACTGAATGGATCAGGGATATTCTACAAATGAAGCACAGGTCATCGGCGTAACATGCAGACTTACCTCCTTGTTTTTTATCACATTATAGTACATATGGCTGTCCCGAAATGCTATTATTTTCAATCAGGCCCAACCTTCTCATCAACGAACTATCTCAAGCATTACTAAAATATGGAGAGAATGTACAGAAACTTATAATTCATTTAAATTGTGTTCTTGGACTAGAGGAGTTTGTTTTGGCATACCTATTCCTTTTAGATCAAATTCTAACGAGTTATCTCTAACTGAATGGATCATGGATATTCTACAAATGAAGCATATGTCATCGGCGCAACATGCAGACTTTACCTCCTTGTTCTTTATCACATTATGGTACATATGGCTGTCCCGAAACACTGTTATTTTCAATCAGGCCCAACCTTCTCATCAGCGAACTATCTCAAGCATTACTAAACTATGGAGAGAATGTACAGGAACTTACAATTCACTTCAGCCAAAGCCTATTCGTAAGGTGCAATTAATTGGATGGATTCCCCCTCCATGCAGTTGGTTTAAAATTAATTTTGATGGTATTATGTCAAAGTCTTTTAGTAGAGCTGGAGGTGCTGCTGTCATTCGGGATCATATGGTCAACTTTTTGACGCTTGTGGTGAACCCATATCTACTGACTCGGTGTTACTTGCAGAGACATGGGCAGGATGTATTAGTCTTAGATTGGCAAAACATTTGCAGCTTTCTCAAATATGGTTGGAAGGAGATAATATCTTATTAATCTAATTGCTCAAGTCCACTATTCTTGATATGTCTTGGCGCATAGCAGGCTTCATTCTGGAGGCTAGCTAGGGAGATTATATCTAGCTTTGCTAACAGTAGGACTACTCGCACCTTTTGCGAGGCTAACATGGTCGTGGATTCTTTGGTCTCTTATGTCACACAATTCTCTCTTTCTCAGACTTGGACTGAGAACTTGCCTTCATGCATTCTCTCTTAGGACTCGAGCTCGAGCTCGGTTTGTTTGAGCCAAGCTTAAGCTCTAAAATTAGGCTTGCGAGTCGAGCCTGAGCCCGAAAAAAGCTCATTATTTTAACGAGCTTGAGCCGAGCTTGGGTAGGCAAGCTCGGCTCGGTTTGTATATGTGATTATACGTTCATATTCTTATATCTTATATTATGTATTAATATTAAACACACATGTTAATTTTGATTATATTACATATAATAACAGTTATCAACTATAATGTTAATACATTTGTATTAATCTAAGTTTTTTTACAACGTCAATTTTTTATAAGCCAAACTTTTTGCGAGCCGAGCATTTACGAGCCTGAACCGAGCTGGGCAAAGCTTGGCTCGACTCGGAACCTAAAAACTTTTAACGAGCTTGAGCTGAGCCTGAGCTTTGCTAGAGATTTACGAGCCTGAGCTGAGCTAGGCAAATCTTGGCTCCGCTCGTTTACAACCCTATTCTCCTCTGGCCAATGATGATGTAATGAGTCGGACCACCCCTCGTATGGTTCCGCTTAATCAATGAAACTTTAAAAAACATCAAAAATAAAATAAAAATTGACAACTGATGTTCAATAATACAAAAACTTTAATAAAATTTAGGTGGATCATTTGATTTGTTCAGATTATCCCTTCATGTGTGATAGAAAAATATATTTCATCTAGAGAACCAGGTAAGAATCATTTTTCATACATGTGTATGTATATGTATGGAAAAAAGAAAAGAGATTAAAAAATAATAAGAAAAAGAAGATTAGAAAGATAAAATGGAAAAAATCCTAATAACCTTATCTTTTGATTAAAGTATGTCAATCCTTTATCTTGTGTTTTATTTTTTCTTTCTCAAAGCAATCTTTTATGTCCACTCTCTTCTCATGATAGCTTTTTGAGTACTTGAAAAGGATTTTAACATGAAAAAAAAAAAGATTAAACTGATATTATAATAAACATGTATAATTTTGTGGGCTTCTCACAATTGAACCCTTGATTCTTTATGTTCTTAATTTTCATATATCTTCATTGTTTTTTTTAATTGGCAGTCTATCCCTAACATTACAATTTACAATGCATATATTTCTTATCACTTTAGGCATTTAAAGGACGAAAACCTCACATTAACACTAATAAAATATAAATTTAATATGATAATGTTTATCAATTAAAATTATCTTGAAATGATATTATAATATGAAAGATTAATATATACAATTTTATTTTCATTTATGGGGCATACTTTGTCATTACAACAAAATTTTAGGGGCATGATTGTTAAATGCCCTAATTTTCTAATATATTAACTAATATAAATAAATTATCCCATCTGTACTCTTTGGGTCCACTTATAATCCCCATTAAAAAAATCTTCTACTCATGTCTGTTTTTCTTCTTCTTCTTCCGTTTTTCATTTTGTTTTATTTTACTTCTTCTCCGTCTCCTTTCTCTCTTTCGTGCTTTCCCTTTCAAGCTTTGAGATTTAAACATAAAAGAAGAAGTAATAACCACCGATGTGTAGCTCAGTAGGTAGCAAGTTGGGCTCTAGTGGACGTCTCTGAAAGTAACTTTGGAGTTCGAATCTCACTAGAAGCACTCGTGGCCAGGGTTTACCATAATTGCTCCTACCCCAAATGTGGATTAGTCTCACACCCAAAAGGGTGTGGAGACACCACATGGTCAAAACCAAAAAATAAAAAAAGAAAAAAAAAAGTAGTACTCCTTTTTGACAAAACCACACACTACAAAATAAATATTCCTTTTTGACAAAATCATACACTACAAACGTAAGGAAAATTCTATTATGCCGACCTCGGCATAGTACCAACCGATTATTAACGGTTGAGATTTTATATATAAAAACAATTGACTGCTTAAATAGAGTTTTTCACTATATATATATATATACAAACGTAAGGAAAATTCTATTATGCCGACCTCGACATAGTACCAACCGATTATTAACGGTTGAGATTTTATATATAAAAAAAAATTGACTGCTTAAATAGAGTTCTCCAATATATATACATGAAACAATGTCGGCACTATAGACTAACTCCAAAAGCAAAGATAGAAACCCTTGGTAGCATCTTTGTAGATTATTATTGGGACATGTAAGGCCGTGATCACTTCATTTCAACCATCTTTAACAAGGTTTAAAGTTTTGGGATCTAGGATTGGACCGGTCCCGGTTGATCCCGGTTTAGACCAGCGGTACTATCTAAATTAAAAAAAAAATTTGAATCAGTCGGACAAATCGCTAGACTGATAGTATCAGTCATCAAACTGGAGTACCAATCAGGACCGACTGAAACCAAATTGGTCCAGATCGATATCAGTCTGAAATGTCTAATTTATATATTTTAAAAAAATAAATAAATAAAAAAAAATTCGGACCTGTCGTACCAATGACCGAACCAGTTATACCGACCGATCCATATATGTACCAGTTGTATCGGTCCAGTCTAAACCCTCACGATACATATATTGTTGTATCGTGGCTTGGGATAGCACCGGTCGTCTTAGATCGCAATACGGACCGGATCGGTCCGGTCCTATAAAGATTAGCCCCATAAAAAATTGGGGGTCCCACCCTTTAATGGTATTTTCTTATTGGTGGGCCATATGGTGGTATGGACTCTTATCTAACAAACCCTTTTCTCTTCTTATGCTTATGTGACAGGGAAAGTGATCCCTTAAATTGGCTCCATGTGGACAACCCGTTTTCTCTTCTTATGCTTATGTGACATGGAAAATGACCCCTTAGATTGGCTCCCTGTGATGGGAACCACGGTGGGTCCCCCACCGTCCATTTCCATGACCGATTCCGCACAAATCTTTCGTCCGTATTTAGATCTTCGCCACGTGGCGTGTCCTCGTTGCTTGTACGGTTTCCATCGAAATTGATTTAATGTTGGTGATTTAAATTTCCAGGTTCTTCCCCGTTCTCCACTTCGGTTTTGGCTACGGTATTGATTCCTCTCGATTATAATTTTTTGGTCTGTCTAATTACGGGAAAGGCCAAAAATTAGCGGCTTATATCTGAAAGTACAGGTGCAAAATTGACATTACCGTCTAAATCAGGGATTGACATTAATGGGTCCTACCTGAGAGATTACTTAGATTAGAAATGATCAATCACAGCCGTCCGATCAAGCACGTTTCTTTTTTTGGGTGTGAATAATTGTACATATAAGTCCAATGACACAAAGGATTCTAGAATTGTTGGTGGGTCCCACTAAAAATATATTGCAAGGTCATAATCTTACGAACCCATTTTCAAAATAATAAAATTCTTTGTTGGTTTTGATAATAGATATGATAAATAAAATAATAAATCACTTTTACACCCCTAGGTTTAGCATAATGACAACAAATACCTTCAAAAAAATCACAATTATCCTTATAACCAGAAGAGAGGTTTAATGATCTGTAACAGAAACCCATCGTTTGACCATAATATCTTTCTGTCAATTATTAGATTTAAGTATAGTAAAAGGATTTTAAATCAAATGACTAATTTACCCCATAATAATAAGAGATAATTACAGTATTTTCACAGTTTAAAATTTTTTCTCCTTATTCTATAAAAGCATTAATCAAGGAGTATTTAAGGGTATTTTTGTTCCTAAAAGATGTTAATATAACTAATAAGTAAATATTATGTTACTTTATTATCGTTATCAACCAAAGGGGTTTATTGTAATATAATTTCAAACTATAGAAAGGTGGTTGCGATGACCGAGAGGTACTTAGTTGCCATTATGCCAAATTCAAAGGAGTGTAAATATAATTTATCTTAAATAAAAGTTGAAACCGTATTTGGTGATTCAGATCTTATGAACCGGTAAACGATCCAAATTACTGAACCGACTTTTATGGTTGGTTCCAGCTTTAGACAATTATATATATATATATATATATGTATATATTATTTTTGATAACCTGAGTGTTCGGGCCAACTGGCACACCACGACTAATTCTTGGAGCCCTGAAATTAACGATTGGATAAGCCTCCAATAGCCCCGAGTGAAAACGGTCTCTGTAAAATTGAACCCCATACTTAGTGCTTCACGAGGCACCAACTCCAAGTAGCCATTGGGGCAATATGACCATAACTAATCTCTAACTATTGAGGGAGAGGGTCCATCGAAAAATGTACAAAAATAAAAATATTTTTAAGGATAATTGTGACTTTTCATATTTCATAGAAAATAATTAGTTAAAACAGTTATAGGAGAATCCTATTTTTTTTTTATCAACATGCATGACTGTAAATGCCACCCTTTAGTATCCTTAATTGGAAAGATAATTATACAAAAATTCCCTTGAAAATTATAAACTAGAAAAGGATGGCTTGAATAAAAAAGCATTTGGACTTGTTCCCTTCCTTTGAAGTTTTGAGTCTTGAAAGTGATAGGAAATTAATATATTAGGAAGGATTAGTCTCATATCACCTGTTGATAGAGAAGGCCAAACATGGTACTTAGAAACTTGAACCTAAGACATAAAACTATCATTAAGTTTAAGTTAACAAATACGAGTATACGACAGATTATGATATCTTAGACAGAATATATAGCTACAGATACGTTGGTTGGTGATGGTAAGGGTGGTAAAGGGTTGGGTCAGGTTGGGTTGAGCACCTCGTTTATTAAACGGGTTAGTCTCTAACCTTACGGGTGTACATTCGAGCTGCGCGTGCTGGTTCAATACGATAAGGTTCATGCTTTTCTCGTCGTACCTAATTTTGGAGCCATACCTGGAACAGCACAAGACGCGAGACACGGTTAACTTAGGTCCGATATGACATTATAAGCCCTATTGTGCCGTGTAGCGGCCAACCCATTTGTACATCCTACCCAACCCGTCTAGAAAAATGTAAACACCGAGCCGTACATTTAACTCCCTTTTTTTTTTTTTTTTTTTTTTAAATTATAAATATTTAAATATTGATAATTATATTTTTT
>JAUPMG010090768.1:0-12571 GCA_031762675.1 Pachysandra terminalis
CCATACCCAAAATAACATCATACCTACTCATGTTCAAAACAATCAAATCAATTGGGGTTTCAGCCTCTCCCATGGAATAAGGACAAGACTTACACACCTACACAAGGAAGTGGGGCCTCCCACTGGGTCAAACTAGGGTTCAAGGTAGTACATTTCAAACCCAACAAACAAGAATAATAATGCGATATGAATGAGTTGGATGCACCGGTGTTGAAAAGTACGAGTGCACGAGTCGAGAAAAGCGGTAAGGTACCTTCCATCACGCCTCCTGGCAGCCTGGGTTCCTTTGCCTCGTCCTCGAGTGGTACCACCGGCGGTGCTATGGCATGTAATCGGCCCTGTGGGGGCTGATAGGTGCGCTGGGGTTGATGCTGATATTGCTGTTGCGGTTGGCGAAGCGGCGCTATAGGCCCTAGCACTTTGTGCTGAAACTGCTGTTGTGGGGCTGGTCTATGCTGATGAGGCTGTGGCCCAGGTGGGAGCTGAGCATAGTGTGGCTTAGGAACCGTCTGTGGTGCCGTTGTAGATCGTCTTGCTTTCGAGTCACCTCGATCCTAGGGGAAACCGGCACAACTTCTGGAAATGTCCCACTCGAGCACAATTGAAGCATTGCGAAGGGCGGGTGGATTTGTGTACGATGATCGATACTGGCGCTCCGGTGTCCGACTCCTCTGGTCCCTCTTCTTCTGCTTGTCCTTCTTGTTTCCTTCTTGGGGCACACGAGTTCTCAGCTGTTTCTCTCTATTCTGCTTCTTCTGTTGTTCACAGGTCTTCATGAACGCATTATTCTTCTCCACCTTGCATGGGACGTTAACCATGTCGTAGTACGGCGTAAAGTCCCGAACAGCCAGCTTCGTCTTGATGTTCCCTCGTAATCCATTCTCAAACAAATGTGCCTTCTTGTCCTCCATGTCAACGGTATACAGAGCAAACTGTGACAATTCCGTGAATTTGGCCTCATATTCCGCCACCGTCATCGACCATTGTTCCAACTTCATGAACTCGATCTCCTTCTCTTTCCTAATACTCCTAGGAAAGTACTTCTCCAGAAACATCGTCTTAAGCCTGTCCTAGAAGATCCCTTCCTCTACCATAATAGCCAAGGATGCTTCCACCATTGTTGGGCCTTGCATTCCAACATGAAGACAGCGAGCCTAACTCTATTAGCGTCCTCGTCCTCTAAGGCCTCGATACACTCCGGCCAATTGAGGGTCTCGCTCCTCTTGGGCTCTAGAAGTGCCCTCTCCGGCTGCTTCGCCTCTTCTCCTTCCCACCATACTGAAACCATACAACAAGGTGAGGAGATAACTCGAGAATATAATCCACATTTATTCTTAATTCCACGTGCAAGAGTCAAACACATCAAAATGCACAAACAACAACCTCAGTACTATAAGACTCTACCAACACTCTACACTCTACACTTCTACTCAAGAATCTAACTAAATAATTTCGCTTTGATACCACTTTGTCACGACCCGAATTCTAAAATGTGATTCACTCTCATGTGAGCATGACTTTAGAATCCCAAGCCGGACTCTCACCCTCCTATACTCCAAACACATGCTCAACAAAGGGGGTGGAAACCACAATAATAACAGAGAATCCTAAATTCAAACAGGATATGCAGCGGAAACTAAATTGTAGAACATGAAATATATGTATAACATGTATCCATCCAACTGGGCCTCAAATAAAGAAATCCTCAAGCCTCAAAAAGGGGCATAGGCGAGGAATCACAATGGTCCCCAAGCACAAAAATGTGGGGTGCCCAATCATAAAGTATAAACCAAATAATAAAGGAGTCAACATGCTCTTACTCACGTCATCTCTCAATACATACAGACCAAATGTAAAAGTAAACAAAAAGAAACTATGTTAACGTCCAAGACTTTCACGTCCCTCTCAGCATCCCCTGCCATAGTCTTGATCCTGCCTATAGTGCTCGCCTGAAAAGTTAGGAGCCAAGAAGTCTTGAGCTACGCGCTCAGCAAATACAATGTACAAGTGCCATGTAATTATCTAGGATAATCGTGTATGCATGCAATGCCATGAGAGATGCAAGGTTGGTTCATTTGCATGCAATGACATGACCAGTTCTATAATGACCTAACAAGATGGTCTATACAATCACGTGAATACATATGCATGTCGTTGATATTGTGAAGTGGTATACCCACGCCAGATCCAGACTGCAACACCGCATATCACAATCATGAATATACGATCCCCTTTTGGGCTAAGAATGTCTTGTAGATTTTGTGTACAGCACAGTTTTAAGGGATTCTCAACCCCCGAGAATTCATGCCCTGCCTTTATTTCTATCTGGGACACCACCATCTAAACAGGATGGTCCAAGGGTATCATCTTTGTGAACCTCCCTTCATGGCACGATACCCACTCACAACTACCAATCGAGTTACCTTCTATATATAATAAGATATATATAGGTGGGCTCTTGGGGTAGCTAATCCCTCACCCTTACATCACTTTGATTTATACATATATAGTCCCCCTTGAGACGCCAGAGACTTTATCTCTCATTTGGGACTCATCATAGAGCCCAAGTATCCTCACATTGCCCTTTAGTCCTTCTCGAAGGAACTAAGGTAGACTGTGGTCCAAGTCCTCACAAGGACTGTTCATGCATTCATTGTCATTAAATGCTTGACATTAGCAATCAAACTACATGTATGCACAATCATGATTAATACCTCTAAGCATGCTTTATTCACTCAGTAAATGTGAAATGAATGCTTAATATAAACATTACAATCATAGGCATGTTAGAGTTTTAATCCCATGTTAAACTCCCCCTCAGGATCCCTGTTAAACCCCTCTGTCGGTGGGTCCCGTCGGTAGACCAACGTACCCACCGACAGGCTTCAAAATGCTCAATCGGTGAGTCTGTCGGCGGACCAACGTACCCATCGACGCTTGTCGGCGAGTGTCATTGGTACCACCGACCGAAATGGGGAAAAATCTAAACTTTCGTCCGCGGGTCTCGTCGATACCACCGATGGATCCACCGACGCCGTCGGTGGGTTCCGTTGGCGGACCGACCACCCACCGACCAACGACACCTCAATTTCATCAGTTTCTGTCGGCGGATTCGTCGACGAACCAACACAACCCCCGACAAGGCCACTTTGCACCTCGTTTCATCGGTGAGTTAGTCGGTGCCACCGACAACCCATTGACAAGGTGCAACTAAGTGGACTCTTTGGTGGGTGCCATCGGCAGACCAACTTTCCCACCAACAGGGTCGTCGGTGGGTCGGTCGGTGCACTGAAGCACCCACCGACAGGCGCAATTTTTCTGGGTTTTTGCCCAAAATCGCCCCATTTGTATGTTCTTTCAATTTCCTTCACCTAGGTTCATATTTTCTGGGAAAAATAGGTGTGAAAGAGAAAGAAAAACATAATAAAATATTACAACAACTAAATTTATTCAACAATAAACAGTAGAATCAAAAATCAATTAAAGGAACACCAATCAAACACATATTTCAATAAAACCTAACCTAGAATATGGAATTTCATTCTTCAACAACACAAGATGAACATGATATCAGAAAATCATAAGTCATCACCGTACAAACACCCCAAACACTCAAATGAATCAACAAAGCTCTTGAAAATTCCAGAAATCCCAAGAAAAACACACAACAATGTACACAATACATTTACCTTCAAGAAGCAAACCTCTCTTGCACCCAAATCCGAGCTGGTGAGCTTGAGAATCCCTTAATAGCCTTCTTCTTCTCCTCTTCCTTGAGGCGCCCTTGATTCCTTCTCAGCCAAAGTTCAAAATGAGGCTAGGGTTAAACAACCCTAGTCTTATTCTCAAGCAACATTAAATCCCAGCCATACATTAGCCCTTGGATGGGAGAATGAATCACAACCATCCAAGCTCATTAAAGAGTTAGGGCTATAGTGTTAGGAAGGAGTACACTACAAGTGTTCTCAAGGACTGGCCAATAAATTGACCAAACACCCACAAAAACCCAGAAATTACAAAACGCCCCAAAGAGGAAAGAATGAAAATTTGAGATGCGTTACTGTAATAACCTGAACTTTTATAGGGATTAATTCACAATTAATTTGAAATATAGGGGTAATTTAAAATTTTAGTAAAGTTAGTTACAGGTTTGACTTTGACTGCTTGTGATTGGTGGGTTGCACGATAGGACACTAAAGTGCTTCACACACAATCATAACTCTTTAAGTTATAATGTGTAGCTGAGATATTTTAGGAACATTTAAATCATAAGTTAAAAGCTAATAATTCCATTAACATAAAGTAATTAATAAATTAAAACTATAGGTTATGAACAAATGACATTTCAGCTTAAATAGAAAACTGGTTTAATAGATTAAATTAAAACTAACCAAACAAGACATAGCTCTAATAATTAATTAGTTGGACTTAAGTAAAGCCCAATAAGATTAAATCCCACCTAAACTTAAGCCCAATTATGTTAATTAAATAAGTAATTTTCGTGCTAATTAATACATGTTAATTAAATGTCAAGTTATAATACAACTTAAACATTATACTAAGGTTAGAACAACCACTAATATTCCTAATATTAGAAGACTTATAATCAATGGTTAGGATTAAATTAACTAATCTAAAGGTTAGGATTAAAGGTTAAAGAACCTAATCTAATTAGGATAAGATTAGGTAAGAGAAATTATCAACTTATAGTAGAACTACAATACCTGTAATCTAAAGGCTATTAATTAACTAATCTAATCTAATGGCTATAAACCAAACTTAATCCTAAACTAACTTTAACTCTAGAACAACTAAGAGACAAGATTAAAAACTATATAAACACAGTCTTGGTCGTCCAAACCATTAAACCAAATCTGAGAAGATAGCTGGAGCTGGAAAGGTGAGGAAGAACAGTTAAGACTTGAACTGGGTTGAAGAAGAGGAAGATCTGAAGCGTCAAGCGAGGTAAGTAATTTCAATTACTTTATATTTTTTATTTGGATTAGGTGATATGCCATATTCTTTGAATATGCCATACCACATTGAATTCAATTCAATAAACAATTGTTTTACATAAAATATAAGATTTCTAAAACAATTTCATTCCAAGCAAGGTAAGATGAGTTTTTAATTGGGTCAAGTTCAGAATTCAATTTAAATATGAGTCTCTGTTGAAGAAAATTGCTAAAAACCTTTCAAAATACAAAAATTGTGTGAAAATACCCTTTCTGGGCCAACCGGCAAACTGTCGGTGTGTCGGCTAGCCTGCTGGTTCACCCAGGTAGCTTCCAGTAGACCTACCGGAGTGTTGGTAGCCTGTCGGAAGTCTGCTGGACATCCCTATTGAGTTGTGACTTGCTGTGTAGGCTACCGGATGGCCAACCGGTGTGCCGGTTAGCCTATCGGTAGCCATATGTGTCTGAGAATTGGAAATTAAGCCCCTGCCTAGGTTGTCGGATGGCCAACCGGTGTGCCGGTTAGCCTACCGGCCAGCCCTAAAACTTTGAAGCATGTGTGGTTGGACCTGCCTAGGCTGCCGGCAGACCAACCGGCGTGCCGGTCAGCCTAGGTTGGGTTATTTGTTTTGAATTATGTGCTATATTTATGTCTGAGCTAATGTTATTGATTTAATGATGATTATAATTATTCTATGATATAGATTGATGGTTAATTGAACTGGTTTACAATTAATTGTGTTTAAATCATATATGATGATTAATTTGTGTTTATTGGCTATCGTGATGACTTAAACCTATCATGATGACTTAAACCATGTATTAAACCTTATATTTTCCTGCTTAGCCTTATTACACAACTGTACACTTCAATTCATGATTAGTTAGTGTGCACGACCACCACACTTGCACAGCATAACCAATTGGGTTGAAGACCATATTCTGGTCATGAATCATACTTTGCCTTCAGACCTCACTTCTGTTAAAGTTCTGATCAAACTTGAGTGAATCATGATTTGGACATCATGATTTGGTGAGGAAGCCCCGGATGGACTAAATTTCATAGGTTGAGGGAGTCATGATCCCAATATTACCATTATTTTCATCTCGATAGCGTATTATTATACATAACGGATGCTGAGTGAAATTCTATTAGTAGACCGGCTAATGTATGGATCACAAAGGAGAAGTACACCTAGGTGGCCCCTTGGGATATTCCCTATGATTGAAAATAACAGAGACACCTGTGACCTCTAGGTCAAAGCTCCTAGAAACTATGATGCGCACATAGAACAGTTCAATTATCACATTACCATATATAGGGGGGATGAAATCAGTTGGTGGAACATTCTTTGGTATTGGACTTAGATCGGATGTGGAATATACACTAATCGAATGCCAAACAGCATGCACGTTGCACAGCATATGTCTTTGCATGGATTACACTTGGTGATCAAACCTTTTACTATTTGCATGAGCATGCATTGCATTCATTAATAAATGAATCAACATTCATATAGCATTGCATTATTTGTCATATTACCATACTTGTTTGCATATTATTTGCTATCTTATTTATGTTGTATCATTGGGTAGTGGCATTGACCCTATTCCAATTGAAAGTACATTTTAATTGATTTACTTACTGGGCTAAGTGTAGCTGATGCCTTGGCACAATTTTAGGTAATTTAGTTGAAGAACCTGATGAACCATACCTTTATTGTGAACATTGCTGGAACGTGGAGTGATTTCTACTTTAGAGTTTTACCGTCAGATTTATCGTTTTCTTTCTTAGATTAGATATGATGTATAGGATTAGGGATTTGATTTAAACTTGGAATGTAATTATTTTCCTTTCCGTTGCTATTTCATTAAAGTGTTTTGGATGTAATAACTTAGTTATATTTTGATTATTTTCATTAATGGTAATTTTCTTTAAGTTTTATTAAATCTCTATGGTTTGGCTCTTTGGTTGACTGTCACTCCATATCTCGGTTGGGGTGTGAGTCCCTTTTGATAAAAACCTCTTTCGCACTCATGTCCAATAGGATTTCCATTCCTATGATCAGTGCTTCGTATTCAGCCTGATTATTTGTGCAAGCAAATTCTAGTTGAAAGGCATATTCTTGCCTTGATCCCCCTGGCAGTTAAATTATTATACTTGCCCCACTTGCCGTTTCCATCCTTGACCCATCAAAAATTAAGGTCCATGGCACCAATCCCACCATGTTTGATTCATGTATTACATCTGATCCTATAGTAGGATCACCGGACGGATGATCGGCTAGAAAATCGGCTATCACCTGGCCCTTTACCGCCTTTTGAGGAATTTAGACAAATGTAAATTCTGATAACGCCAAAATCCATTTGCCTATCCTAGTCGAGGCGATTACCAATGCGATAGAGGCTATTAAGTAATGCTTTAGTTTGACGACCGTGTAGTATAATGTTAAACACAGCCTTTCAATGGTCGTGTACCTTTGTTCGACCGGTAACAAGAATCTACTTAGATAATACACAGCTTATTCATGTTTTTGATCATTTTCTTGCTCCAAAATAGACTTCTCGGCTGCTGATATGTAAAGTTTCAACGGCCTTCCTTCCTTTGGAGGAATCAATACAGGAGGACTCACCACGTATTCTTTAATCGCCTCAAATGCTTGTTGATGTTGTTCCTCCCACCTGTATTCTTCCTCTTCCTTTAAGCATAACAATGGAGAAAGGGATATTAGTTTTCCGGCTGAATTGGAGATGAATTTCCTTTAGAAATTAATTTGGCCAAGGAATCTCTGTAATTCCGTTTTATTACTCGGCGGGAAAGCTGTCACGAACCAACCCAAAAATTTAAAATTTTCGGATTAAGTTTCAGCATTCACCCCATATCGCTATGGAGGTGGATCAACATGATCGAAAATTAGCGGAAGATTAAACAATTCTAGTAAGATATAAGTAACAATTACAGACCTGCTAATGTAGCAAGTCTAAATGAAGTAAAGTCTAATTCTAAACTATACCAAGTGGTCTATCAGAGTACGCTACCCAATCCGAGTCAGTTCGTGTCGCGACTAAGATCATGAAATATTAAACAACATCCATAAGGTGGAGGCCCGGATGAGTAAACCTTCGATGAAGGGCATTCACCCATATTCCAGTATTTGAGAAAAGTGCAGACGTGTGCAATTGTGTAATAAGCATAATATGTGCAAGTAGTGTACAATTGTGGCATACAATAATAATAAGTTCTCTCCCATCCCCACTAAGTATTACTTAGTGGTTTGTGATCATACAGCTACATGCATAGATTTCAAGTATGAGAATTAGGCCAAGTGTTTCATACAAGTGGCTTTGATACTAATATCAGCACAGAATATGCAATGCAAGAGAAATGTTACACTCTCTAAGAGGTGAAGTATCGTATGATCCCACGTGATCTTGATCTCTATCTGGGGTGTCCCAGGAACCTGAATGCGCCCCAGGATGTCCCAACAACTTGAATGCATCCCCCGTATGAACAGACTAAGGGATATGACTATTCTATGTGTACATCATAGTTTTAAGGGTTTTCAACCTAGGAGACAAAATCCCCCCACTTAATTTTGATCACGGGCCATTTAACCAAGACTTGCAGCCACCTGCGGTACCCCTCAGGGATTCATACATCTTCACAACCCAACAGAAGATATATATATATGGCCTCACTGACTCCCAAGCTTATACCAACGTGCGGATCCATGGGCAACATCATTCCTCAAGACTGACGAGGGTTCCCTATGTGGGTTCGTTCTCAGTTTGGGTCCGATCATAGGGTCCTCTTGTAGGATTAAATGGCTATCAAGTCAACATCCCAAGTATCAATATAAATCCATGGTGTCATAAGGGGTATTATACCAGGCTGTCAAAGCCAGAAATTCCATATGCAATATTCAATTCAAATCCTTTATTTAATGCATTAGACGAGATTTCATAGGAATATATTCAGAAAATCAATCATATGGGCACAGTCCCATCACTAACTTACTAAGAAAGATAAAGTACCTAACCTATCTTACTAATCAATATGGAACATAATATCTAACCTACTACCTAATATAAATCACCTAATCTAACTTACTAAGAATATATATTTATATATATATATATATACATGATAAACCTATTTTTACTTACATACTCCTCTATATACTACTAACATAAATCTAAAGGTAGTACAATTCTACAGTTAAATAATAAGGCAAGTTGGGCACACCGGCACCAAACTCCTCATCAACAATATCCATTGGAATCATCAACGTGATCCAAATCATCATATAATATATGCGAGGCAACCGAGTTCCTAAACCAATTTCGTTTCCATAGGATATTTACCAAGGGCATTTCAATATGCCTAAACTCACAATTTAATAAGCAAGTAAAACATCATATTATCCATTTGCATCTTAGCACGTTTATTATGATAGTACTAATCTTATAGAAGGGTTTGGGAGTCATGCTTAATCATTTCCCCAAAATCCTCTATTGCTTGGCCAAACTAAGAACTCTAAATTTCCGGCTTGAGGGGTCGGCTTTTACATGAAAGGTCTACCTGACCCGGAAATAGGCTAAACACATGTAAGTAGTCAAGATACACGCGCTCCCATTGGAATCACTCCATTTGGGCCAGATGAGTGGTTCGGCGAGGTCTTTGGCGACCTTTCGGTGCGCCTAAATGAGGTAAAGTGTGCCAAATGAGTTGGTACCTTGGGGTTTGGTTCAAAAGAGTCTCGATAGACAATAAGTCAAATTGGTTTGGTCACTTTATGTTTCGGTGACCTATACGGTACGCCTAAATTCCTTCGGCGACCATTCCCGCGAGCCATATTTGGCCTCTGAGATTCGGCGACCTCTTCGGTGTGTCGAAGAGTGCGTCGAAGCTGGGGAAAGGGCCATTGTGGCTGCAATTTTATTGGGAGCTTGGTTTTACTCCCAGGAATGTTCGATTATGATTGAAATCCATTTTTATTTCGTCTACAGTGGATATTTGGGGGTTTTCCCCTTTTTCACTCTACTTAGGGTTAGGTTTTTCCACATGCAAGGTCAAATAAGATGGTATGGTGTTTAGGGTTCCACATATAACAATAAAAATGGTCTAAATCCCAAGGAGAAGGTGGGTATGAAGAAAATAACTCTTCTCATAGGTCAAAATACCAAAAACACAATTAAATAGCACATTCAAGGGAGGTTACTCAACTTGGGGTGTTGCCGAGTGGGTTGGAGTCGATCCGTCGCTCATCCGGAACTTGGATGATCATCTATGAGCTCCAAATCCAAACCATGGCTCCAAAATCCAAGAGAGAGAAGAGAGGGAATGAAGAATTAGGTTTTATGAGTTAAGTGCTCTATTTGTAGTCAAGCTGTGAATAGTGTCAGCACTAAGGGCAAAACGGGGTTTTCAGTTCTATATTTTCCGACTGGCCACCTATTCAGGCTCTGTTAAAGGGATTTTGTCGATGGGTCTGAGGTGGATCTCAGAAGTCGACGAATGTAATTAATTAGCTTATTTAATTATTTTAAATATTAATTTATCTCTAAGTTTTTAGTTGGCCATCCAGATTTGCTGCCTAAATTAATTTAATTTCTTAATTACCCTATCTTTTTTTTTTATGTCGGGAATCTAAATAGGCTCTAACCTTGTTTACTTATGGACCTAATTTAATTATTTTAATTTAAACTCAATTACTAATCCTAATTAATTGAGGATAAAGGTTCAAGTCCTTACAGCCTAACTCCCTTAAAAGAGTTTCGTCCCCGAAATTTCTCTAGGGTGTTTTAAGGTTAAAACGAGGATATATATGGATGTATACATCAGGAAAAATCATAATACAAAAACCAAATGCATTCACAGAAAGAGAATTACCAGTTCTTACAAAATACGGGGTAACTGTTGTCTCAACTCATAGTTCAAACACTAAGGACAGAAGTCTAATACATCCAAAGAAACACATTCGATAGAGAGTGGAGGTGCTACACAACAATAAAACCAAGGAAAGGGCACAACTATCGTCGATCTGCTGGAGGGGGTGGTGGAGGCATGCTCGCGAGAGGTGCTGCATCAGAAACTTGCCCGCAACCAAAAGTCTTCTGAAGGAAACGAAGGGTGGCATCCACACTAAAGCAAAACCGGTTTTGAGTCTTTTGCTATTTTAGAACATATAGTAACTCTAAAGCAATTAGGGTTTTGAGTCTTTTGAGGTTTTGTTATTTGGGGTTTGTCGTTTTGTCTTTTTAAGAGAAAACAAGCTTTGGAAGCTGCACCCCACCTTCTTCAAGTAATTAAGAGGATATAAGCTTTGGGAGCTCAACCCCACTTTCTCTAAGAGGAGAGAAGCTTTGGAGCTCTACCCTACTTTCTCCAAGTAATTACTATGTTGTTTCATTTCGGCATTGATTGGTTAAGTTGTTTTTTTTTTATTTTTTTTTATTTTATAAACAGGTTAAGTTTCATTTATAGTATTTTTGTTAGGTGTTGACTATTGGTGCATGTTAGTATATATATATATATATATATTTGATCTTTGAAATATTGGTAGCAAATGTTTTATTCAATGAATGGTTGTTTCTTATTTATTTATATTATTATATTTAAATTATAGTACATATGACAACACTTTAATGGGTTGAAAAGATTCATCTACTGGTTCAACCGGATTGACCCAACCCGTTGTCTTTATCGGGTTAGCATCTAAAACATTGCTTCTTACACCTCTTTAACAAAATCAAAATAATTTTGTTCCACTATAGAGCAGTAATAACCTTGACAAATGGTCTCTGTGGCTAGCATCTGGCTACTAGCATGTCCACAATGTAAGTCACAATACATAGGTTCCATTTTTGTTCTGACATCCAAGGAAATTCCATCAAAAGATTGTAAAGATTATATTTTACTATGAAGTGTCTTCTAAGAGGTCCTAGATTTCTCTTCTTCTATCATGGTAGTAAGATATGAGAATGAACCAGATTATGGACACTAGTGATTAGCATAAGAACAAATCATCTGCTAAATGAAAATGGTTGATGGCCATTTAAAAGAATTGAAGAAGGAAATTTACAAAGCTAGAACATAAAGCATTTTTCTTGTGACCCAAGAAGCCAAAGCTCCGGCCATCCATTTTTTTTTTTTTTAAGGTGGCTTCAATATAAGGGCACTCAAGATGATCATAATCCTTAGGTTGATCTTGAAATATAACAAGCTGTCCTTGGTTCTTTCCTTGGTATGCAGATTTTGTGGAAAGGATATTGTCCTGATACATATATAACAAGCTGTTGTTTCTTTCTGGTATGCAGATCCTGTGTAAAGGATATTGTCTTGATACCTGAATTAACTACAGATTTAGCTCTTTATATTTCAAATGCCCAAAGTCAGCACTTCTGGTATACCAAAAACCCTGCTCATTTTCAAGACTAACTTGCTATAAAGATCCTGTAATATATATAAAATAAAGAAACAGAGGGAAAGATAAAACCATAACATTTCACCTGAGATCCACAAGCACTTTTGGTATGACAACCCAGCTTATTCACAAGACTACCTTGATATAAAGGCCGTATCTTCTGATATATATATATATATATATATATAT
>JAUPMG010090779.1:0-24822 GCA_031762675.1 Pachysandra terminalis
ATGATTTAATATTTTATGGTTTTAAGGGTAATTTTCCGCATTTATTTAATATATATGTATTATTATAAATGCTAATCAGATTAATATGTATTACTATTTATTAGTTGGGGTTATTTTGAGTATGGGGTTTTGATTGAAATGAATCAAAACAATTATAGGAGCTTTTGTTTTGAACGCACAACCCCAAAGGGAACGTGCTTATCATTTAGGCAATATAGTATTGTGTTTTGGAATAGGTTTAAAAGAGAATTTAGGGTGTCATTCTCTCTTATTCCTTTGGGATTTTTAGATCTGAACTCTTGTGAGAGACTGGAGAGAAGAAGAGAGGAAGAAGAAGACGTTTTCGTGGAGAACTTTGACACCGAAGCACGTAGACGAGTTGGTAATTGTAGCCCTTATTCGCTAGATGAAGAGTGTTCTTGAGAGTGCTAAGCAACTCTATTCGAATCAAGTAAATTGCGTAGAGATGATCATAGTCTTTGATTGAGATCAATGCCTTATTTTTGAATATAATGAAGACATGATTTTATCGATTGATTGAATGGTTAGATCATTGTTTGAATACATTTTGAATGCTCTAATATTGTTTAAATATGTTTTCGGAAGTCTTGATATGTTTACAAGTGATTTTGAATATATTAGAATGCCTAGAATTAGATTTTGAAACTCACAGAAAAACCCAAAATCGCGCAGATCGGTAGGATCCGGTCCACCTACGCCTCTGCCGACAAAGACTAGTTTATAGGCAAAATTAGCTATTCGGCAGGCTTCTGTCCACTGATGCCTCTGCCGACGACCACCAGATTTCACAGAGAGGTTCGGTCCACTGACACCTCCACCTACGTGTCTGCCGACAACCAATATTTTGCACAGTAAATGGTGATTTTGTTTGGATGACTTAGATAGATGGTGTAGGGCTTCGGGCATTGTTGTTGTTAGTTTCCGAAAGCAAGACATGACCGTGGTGTATCAATCTTGGTGTTCTGATGTTCTTGTTGCCATCTTTCCCTCTTAGTTGATCCCTTGTAGTTGAGGACTTGTAGTAATCTATGATTGTGTGCTGTTGTGATAATGATGGAAGCTGGTGAACGTATGCAATCAGATTATTCAAGTGTATAGGAACTCGGATAGTTTCTGTTGTAGACCTTCACTTGATATCCACTTAATGCATTACTTGCTAGTTTGATGTCAAATGGTAGGTATACCGGGAGGTGGAAATCTACGGAGAAACAACTGCGATGCCTCCAGAATGGGTTGACTACATACCTTGTGGGGTGAAAGGCCCACAGAAACTAGGGTAGGATGCTTGCGAGCGCCTATGTAGGTTCCCTACCCCTCGAGTATTGTTCACTCTGAAATTAGTCATAATGTATGGTAGCCTTCGTGCCATGGGTTAGCACCCGGAATGGAGAGGGGATGCCGGTAATTCCTTGGATACGTCCTAAAGTGGCCTTGTCGTTGGAAGTGTGGTATGAGGTTTGCTGACCATGCGATATTAATCTAAGTTCATTACATTGTGCATATCCATCATTGTTTGTCTATGTTGTTCATTGCATTCATTCTAGGTTATTTGAATGATTTCATCTCATCTCATTCCATCTCATTTAAACTACTCATCTTGCATTGTATTTACGTTGATCATGTTGAACTTGTCATTGATTTATTGTAGGATTATTATGGTACTAACCCTTGTGATTGATTCCATGAGAGGACAGATGAACATTCCTTTGTTTCTTACTAAGCATCATAGGCTCACGCAACGTTTTATGTTGTAATATGGGAAGAGGAAGGTCTGCTCTAGTCGAGGATTGCTGCATTTGGATATGACTTGCTGTTTTACCTGCTTGCTTGCTATGCTTTTAGTTTACTGCTTACCACTCCAGATGGAGTTAGACTTGGTTTATGTGGTTGATGTATTTTGAGGATCCTTTGGACGTAGTAGTTATTGGATTATGTTTTGTTTAGGCCCTGCTGAGGCCATGCACTGTTTATTTACTTGGATTTTATGTAGTTGTTTGCTTCAGCATTCTGATCTATTTAAATGAAAGTATTTTATTACTTTTATGTGCTTATGTTGTGGTAGCAATCCGCGGTCCAGTTGTTGATCCCGAAGGTCTCACATTGAGATCCGTGCAATTCCCTCATTAGGATTCGTGCTATGGATTTGGAGCGTGACAATGGTCTAACCCCATAAACCACAGAAAACCATCGGTTAAACCATAATCACTTAATGTACCAAATATGATACGTTGCTTGCTCGCCCATACAAGCACACACACATATATATGCCATGTGTACCTTGTGAGTGTGTGCCACGTGTACAGAAATGTATAGATCATTACACAAGTCCCCGACATGATGGGTGCCTCGGAAAAAGGCGTAGACGCCCCCTTGCCAAGGTCAGTCGGGACCCCAACATGGGTGGACAGTTGTCAATGTACCTGTCAAGCCCAACTTCGGCTAAATTCTCAATCACTTTCTCATTCTCATACACTTTTAGAACTTTATTAAGGCATTTAAGCACACCAAAAATAGCTCAACTAAGTCTCAATTCGGTTTGTCAAAGACATTCTGCAAACTTGATTTGATGAACTTGTAAAAAGTCTCTTAAATCTCAATTTTGGCAGTTTTCAAAAGTAATGACCTGCCAGTAGGTGACATGGACCCACCACGCTATCCTTAATTGATGACATGACACATTTACCAAAAATGGCCATCAACAAACTTATATAAGGTATACTTATAAACTTAGAAGTTAAAGTATAACTTATAATAAGTTAATACTTATATATAAGTTATATAATAATAGTATAACTTATAAATATACTTATCGTAATATATATTACTTGTATCTCCCATTTTTATAAGTTATAATAAGTAATATAAGTTATAAGTTTTAATATATATATATATATAAAAGTTATATAAGTTTATAATATAAGTTACATAAGTTATTTGTTATATAATGTAATATAAGTTCTAAATTATAATATAATTTTTTTTTTTGAAAACAAAATTCAATATTTAATGAAACAGGTTGTGCCAAACTAAGTCCATGGCTCGACACGTTTGTGTCGTGCTCGGATCCGACCCCGCATGACCCATTTAGCCCAACCTGATACAACACAATAATATGCGTCTCGTAAATTGTTAGCAAAAAAACGAGACGATAAAATATCTAGTTTAATACGGTCCTTACTTAAAAAGACGTAGTCAAAAATATCATCAATAAAACAAAAACGTCAAAAATACTTTGATTAAATTGTTCGAGTTTAATACGGTAGAGATCCAAAAAAAAAAAATCATTGTGAACATAGAAGTTAAACTATCAGTTAATTACCAATAAATTTAAGAAATATTATAGAATTAGTCTAAAAACTAATTTTTAATTCTACATAATTTACATTCACTACTATAAGAAACCTTAATATTACCAATATTTTTTTTTGAAAATATAATGTAGTATTAAAGATTTTAAATTTAATAATAGAATAAAAAATAAAATATTAATTAAAGTCTATTTTTCTTTTAATCACTTTATTTAAAGCCTTTTTAATTATTACTCCATAATAACTCTAGAGAGTTGGTAGACTTTGAATCATTTTTTGTATGGTAATGACTTTGAATCACAATAGCTCTAGATAAAAAGAAAATTAACAAAAAAAGAATTATTTAAACTTCTGAATGAAATTAGCACATCAAAATATAAAAACTAATAAAAAAATTCAATAAAATCCTGAAATCATGAAAGATAAATAAATTTATTTTTTTCATATTTAAAAAGATAGAGGATAGGTTTTTTTGAAAATTTTTAAAGGTAAAATGTACAAAACGTGTTGAATACATTTTTGTAAAAAGTACACATGTTTTTACATAAAGTTTTAAACAGAGTTCTGTTTAAAATATTTAAGCATCGTGTTTGTTTGTTTTTTTTTTGTAAAACGGAGTTTTAAACGGCAATTTGCTAACCGTCTCGTATTGTACCGGGCCGGGGGATTTGTTAACGGGGCGCGACACCACCCGGCACGAAAAATATCATTCGATGTCGTGCCCGTGCCACGTGCATGGCCAGTACGATTCTTATCGAGCACGCGGCTTAATTACACACATGGCGCTCTATAGACCTCTCGAAGTTGGGGAATATATCTCTTCCAGCCAATGACTTAGCTTCATTCGATATCCGAAATTTTTCCTCCAAAGAAAACAAAAACATAATAAATAATAATAAAATAAAAGTAATTAAAAGAAAATAAAACGAAGAAAACAAGAATTCATTCCTCTTCATTTTGTTTTCACCGTTGCAACAGCTCAACCAACGTCTTTAATCTCTACTTATCTTTCTCTCTCCGTATTGGTTCTTCAGGTACGCCATTGATGTACCTTGATAAAGCTTCTTGCCTCTGTTAAAGATTCTCTTGAAGAAGTTGCCTTATTTTCGATTTCCATGAATATCTGGTTATTGATTAATTTGATTAAATGTGTTTGTGTGGATTTTCTTTTCCTCATTAGTGCAATCTTGGGTGAAAAATACCATTTTACATATCTAGATTTTATTTTATTTATTTATTTTTTATATATCTGAAATTGTATTCCTGGATTCAAATTCAGTTAGTAGTTTAATATTGGGGTTCCAATTTTCTTAGAAGAATCAATTTGGGTTAGTTTCCTTGTCTTGGATTTTTCCCCCAGTTTCCCTCGTTCTTACTTTCAGATAATTCTGTTGATTTGTTCTTGTAGATTTCTCAATAAGAAGAATTTCTAGGAATAACGAATGTATTCAATTCACAGATTTTGTTTCCCTATCTACTTCAACAATTATACAATTTTTTGCCGAATCAACATGTGTCCCAGTGCAATTTGAGATAGTATTATTCTATTCATTTTGTTGGCACTTTCATTTATATGCTCACCTTCATGTTCTCAATTGGAAAATTGTTAGAGCCAAAATATTATTCTTTTATGCTTTTGGGTTGCCAGTCACCAGGTCTCAACTATACACTCTTTGCCGGTTCTACAAATGAAAAATCAGTTTTTGGGTTCTTACAGAGGAGGGAGAGAGGGAGAGAGGAAGTTTTGTAACCCTTATTCTCAACGATAGTGAGAGAGGGAGAGAGGAAGTTTTGTAACCCTTATTCTCAACGATAGTGAAACCGTTTTCATCTCCTCTATAGATATGAGCACCCAGCCAAGTAAGATAAATCATGCTGTGTGTAGACAGTGATAACGACATGACAGATGGCACGCCATCACAATGCCACCTAACATGCAACCAACTGAAATTGAAGAAGCGTACCAGTGGCGACAATCCATGAAAGGGAAAACCACGAGATAAAGGGCAACCCATGCTACAAAGCGTACCTATGGTGACAACCCATGAAAGGACAAACCACGAGCTAAAAGGTACCTATAGCAACGGACCATGAAAGGGAAAACCATGCTACAAAGCGTACCAGTGGTGACGATCCATCAAAGGGAAAATCACAAGCTAAAATGTACCCATGGAGACGACCCATGAAAGGGAAAACCATGATACAAAGCGTACCAGTGGAGACGACCCATGAAAGGGAAACCAAGAGCTAAAAGGTACCCACGGTGACGGCCCATGAAAGGGAAAACCATGCTACAAAGTTTACCAGTGGCGACGACCCATGAAAAGGAAAACCACGAGCTAAATGATACCCATGGCAATGACCCATGAAAAGGCAAACGTCCGTGCCAATACTCTATTATCAATCGAGCCTTCAAAAAAAAACCTACACTCCATAAAGGAAAGAGCCCCGAGGAGGATGTGCCAGAAGTCAAGGTAGTCATTACCTAGACCGCCAAAGATGGTAGAACAGATGTGACAAATTTCATGTCTAAGCAGTAATGAACAGGGGGACCTAGGAGGTGCAAGGTCAAGAGGGGAATAAGGTTCGCCAACCTTAAGTTATGATGTATCCTACATTTGTTGTCATGCTTAGGCAATGACAATTGGTATAAGTTCATATCATATCTTTTGATTGGTCCACCTAAGAGGCAAAAGTAATTACTTATGATTACTTTTAATAACGTTAAAACACCATTGATAATGGCCTAACGTATACTCAACGACCGTTATCTTTTGTGGAATTACCATAAATAACAATATATTTCCCAGAAAAACAAGAGGATGACCTAAAGCTGAGGTCATTGAGACATTTACCTCTTACGTGTGCTCTTGAAATTTGGATCTAAACCACTATTCCCCTTTTTTTGTTTTAACTAACCGAAAGCTAATGGTATTTTGATCTCATCTCTTATTCCATTGAAGGAAGGGAACGGTTGGGTAACTGACTTAGGCTTCTGTTGGATCAACTAAATTTCCTTTGGCAACTTACAAACGTACCCTATAACTTTTGGCGATTCCACTGGGTACCATGTCTCCTATTAACTGATTCATAGCAAAGGAATGATGAAACCAAGAAGAAAGATTAAGACCATTACCCAAGCTTCAGGGTTACTTTCTTCACAGGTCGATGTCGAAGAAATGGAGGCGGGTTTCGCCCCTAAGCCTACACGAATAGGAAGGCAAAGAGGAGTTGGACGACTCATCGACTGACAATGATGAACAAATTATATGATGAAAATTCAGATGATTAAAATGGAGGCCCAACAAAGAATGATGAATCTTCTCTAGACGGTGATGACCCGCAAGAGTCGTTTTCCTATACCCCCAAACGAGCCAACCAACGAAAGATAAACAATGGCGCCAATACCAGTAATGGTTCACAATAATCTAAGGAACTCTCAAACTGAGGTAATGGAATGCCATGACTTCATCACCCGTGATGAAATAGCTAGCTTACTGCAACAACAGGGGAAGCAAAGCGAGTTTGACGTAGACACCAGACCCCCGTATCCGATGTCAATAATGAAAAATCCATACCCCATAGAGTATGTTGCCCCAGTCATGCCCCAATACGATGGACGAGTAGGGAGCATCAAGGATGTGAGCAAATTCACAGGGGCAATGGGAGCATATCCTGGCAACAATGAACTAAAAATGAGGGAATTCTCCAAATCACTCATGGATCGAGCCTACACCTGGTACGACAACCCAACTTTTGAATCATTCTTTGAATGGAGCGAAATGGAATTTGCCTTCTTATGCAATTTTTTTACTATCGAGGAACACGTGACTGTCTTGGATATAGGGAGGGAAAGACAGAAGTATGATGAAGGCCTAGTAAGCTAGGGTCATATGTTTTTTGCCTTGTTATAGTATTCCTAGGAGTCTTCTAAAATTTCTAACAACTTGTTAGATTTAAAGATTTTAATTTAGTCTTATTTCATTACTACTCTTTAGTAACTTGGGCTCTATGGATTTTCTTCGGCCTAATAACAAGGTCCAAAACCCAACCTAACTTAACTCACTTCAATTCCACATATTAATATAGTATATGTTAGGCCCAACTTTAATTTACTCAAGGCCATAACCTTTGTAATTAAAATCCAACTTGAATTATTAAGTCCAACTTTTAATTCTAAGCCCGACCCAAATACTTGTGATTTTGTGTAATGCTTATGTAGGATTTCTTTGTGGGTTTTTACTAATCAAATTTCAAGTCAGCCCTTAATTAACCTTTTTAATTAGGTTTTTAAAAAATTTCAAGGTGTTACAATCCACACCATTAAAAATAATTTCGTCCTCGAAATTCAACAGACCTTCTATTTCAGCATTTGATTTACATCCTCTCTTGGAGCTAACACGTATACTTGTCCCTTTAGCGGAGATAATTTTGGTCTACCTCCCCTTTGGGATTATTGCTGCTGTGGTTGTCGTGGAGCTTGTCGTTCCTGAAGTTTGTGCAGTATCTGGTCTTTGAGTGGCAACGTGCAATATCTGATGATATGTCCCATCCTTTCACAGTTGAAACAACGTCTAGGGTCTCACAAAATTCAGTTGTGACGGGGCTGGTGTTGTGTCTTCTGTCCTCTGTCTCTTGGCCTGATCGGGCGTCCCTTGATGGTTTTTTTTTTCCTCTCCCTTTCTCTGCCTTACTCTTCTCCTTTGCCTTAAAGTAAGCTAACATGTCCCTTTTCCACTGTCCTAGCACAATCTACTACATCTGCATACTAGGTGAACCTATGGGTTATCAACCTACTCCTAATACTAGGCCTTAGCCCAATCTCAAATCTAGAGGCTCTCCTAGACTCCACCTCTACAACATATAGTGCAAACTGGGATAACTCTGTGAACTTTGCTTCATACTCAGCTACTGACATCACACCCTACTCTAATTTCATAAACTCTTACTTTTTTTGGTTTCTCATACTATATGGGAACTATTTCTCGAAAAATAACTCATTGAATCATTCCCAAGATAATTCTCCATCTCCCTCCACTCTCAATGTTATCGTCCACCATCTATGAGCCTCTTCTTCCAGCATAATCTTACCATCTTTTCCTTTGTACACACTAGGACTGCAAAATTTTCTCCATGTGATCTATTCACTCCTAGGCCGCCATGGGGTTTGTAGCTCCTCTAAAGGTTGTTGCGTTCGACTTTTTAAATTGTTCTAAGAGTCTATTGGGTTGGTTCCCTAGGTTTGCTGGTATTCCTAGGTTCTGACTCTACTGGAGTGTGTTAGCCATCTCACCTATTATCACCTGACACATCTTTGCTAGTTGGGGATTTGGATTCCCCTCCCGTCCTGATGAACTAGCTAGACCTCCAACACTTTGTCTACCTCTAGCCATTCTGCAAACAAGAGGTAAAAGTCAGGCATAAAACAATTCAAAACACAAATTGAAGTACATTACCTTGGCATATAACATATATGATGTTGTTGCGTATGCCTAAATGTTGTACTTGAAATAAACCTAGAGCCTTGATACCATTTTGTCATGCCCCAAAATCCATGGCACGCTATTTAATGTGCACGTGGATTCCAAGGCGAGGCCTTCATACCCCATGGGATGGATACCAAACCACAAAGCATATGAACAATGGAAGCAATAATAATTATAAATCTCATTATGAATTAAATATTAAATAAGAAATCCAGAAATATAAAATTAATGTCAAATCTGAAAGATAACTTCCTATTATGTTTATTAAATAAAAATCTCAATAAAAAATCATAAAACTCCCTATCTAAAATTAACTACTAAACCTAAATCAACTTCTAACTACTGTTAAATAAATCTTCATTTTCAAGTCTGTTGCTGTTCTTTTAATACAAAGTAGTATACATGGGATGAGCTTATTTCCCAGTAAGTTAGGAAATACTATGGAGCTCGCTAATGATGTATTAGGCTCCAACCATCACACACATCATGCAATTCATATAATGATAAACCAATATTTCATAATTCATATCCAACTTAAGAATATTTAGAACAATTGCATCATATAATCATTGCAAAGATAAATAAATAACAAGCTCAAATCATATAACATGCAATACACAATCCACCATCAGCCCTCAAGGCTTTAGACACAATTCCACTTGGGTCACACATGAGAAAGTTGGGCTTTCAGGAATTCCTGTTAACCATCAGCCCCTAAGGTTTCACACACTTGGGTCACTCGTGGCAAAGTTGGGCTTCAGGTATTCCTCCTTCATCTGTGATATTGGTTGTTCATTCATAACCATCATCAGCCCCTAGGCATCGCCTGGGTCATGAAAATGTTCGGCCTTAATGTATTCTACGTGTGCATCGCAGTTCTAGGGGCTTTCAACCCATGGGGTGCAATTCCCTAACCCCTATTTTTGGTTATGGGAACACATCTGCGGATCACACAGAACATCCTCCATGATATAGCACAATTCACAATCATTCATAGGGTCTGTTGGGATTCACTACCCTTAACCCTCTCTTCACTTCTCCATTCATATGCATCATAGGATTCATAGGATCATCACATACAAAGTTCACATTCATTATGACAGGCCAATATGATTTCGCATACCTAATATCAGATCACCGTTGATACAATATTCACCATTAATCACAAAATCATATAAACATATTCAAAATCAAATATTATACCTCATCCCAGATCATCATTAAAAATTCCCAAGAGAATCAAACACTTTCCCAATAAATATTTAAATAATTAAATATTAAATATTTAAATAAAATTCTGGAAAGTCCCCAACCCGTCCACCGATGGGTGACCGTCGGTCCGTCGACCGACCATCGGTGAACTCCATCGGTCCACTGAAGGCTTGTGGGTGAGACATCCTAAAAGCCTATTTTCTGTAGATAACTCGTTGGCAGGTCCCTTCGGTCCACCGACGAGCTTGTTGGCAGATCTCGAATTTCTAAAATTTTGAATTTTCTCAATTCTTCTTAACTCAAAACTTATCAGAAACCAGTTCAAAACTTAGTAAATGACTTTTAGAAGAAAACCTACACTAGTTTTAATTAAAAGCACAAGTTTAAATCCATATGAACAACCTCCTCCTAAAGTGCATTCTTGTCATGAAAATAGAACATGCATTAAATCAACTTCCTGATAAACCTACAATGATTAAAGAATGAAAGGTCACTAAAAATCATTAAAACATAATCTACAAGCTTAGAAAAAACTAAAACTACCTTAGAAAACCATATAGGAGATCCTACTTGCCTAGTTCTGAATTTTCTGGCTTTTAATTTTATAGCTCTCTCTCTTTTATTCTTCTCTCCCCCCCCCCCGCGGTTTGGACGCTCTCCCACATTTTTAGCAAAGAGAAAACTAATAGTCTAAATCCTAGACTCCTAGTTCCCTTCCTATTTATAATATTTTAAAGGGGGAAGTCCTAGTAAACTAGGGTCATGTGTTTTTGCCTAGTTAGATGATTCCTAGGAGTCTTCTAATATTTCCAGCTACTTATTAGATTTAAAGATTTTAATTTAGTCTTATTTAATTATTACTCTCTAGCAACTTGGGCTCTAAGGATTTTCTTTGGCCTAATAAGAAGGTGCAAAACCAACCTAACTTTGCTCAATTCAAGCCCACACAGTAATATAAGTTATGTTAAGCCCAATTTTAATTTACTTAAGCCCATAATCATTTTAATTAAAATCCAACTTTTAATTCTAAGCCCAACCCAAAAGTCTTATGATTGTGTGTAATTCCTATGTAGGATTACTATGTTGGTTTTTACCAATCAAATTTCAACTCAGCCCTTAATTAACCTTTTTAGTTATGTTTTTAAAAAATTTCAAGGTGTTATAATCCACCCCCCTTAAAAAGAATTATGTCCTCGAAATTCGACATGCCTTCTATTTCAGCATTAGATTTACCATCCTCTCTTGGAGCTAACACGTATACTTGTCCCTTTGGCGGAGATAATACTAGTCTACCTCCCCTTTGGGGTTTCTGCTGTTGTGGTTGTTGCGGAGCCTGTTGTTACTGAATTTGCTGCAGTATCTGGTCTCTGAGTGGCAACGTGCAATTTCTGATGGTATGTCCCGTCCTCCACAGTTGAAGAAATTTCTAGGGTCTCACAAAATTCGGTTGTGACGGGGCTGGTGTTGTGTGATCTGTCCTCCGTCTCTTGGCCTGATTGTGCTTCCCTTGATGGTTCTGTTGTGTCTAATTGTAGCCTCTCCCTTTCGCTGCCTTCCTTTTCTCCTTCGCCTTAAAGTAAGCTTCCATGTCCCACTGTCCCAGCACAATCTACTACATCTGCATACTGGGTGGACCTATGGGCTATCAACATACTCTTAATACCTGGGCCTTAGCCCACTCTCAAATCTAAAGGCTTTTACAGACCACCTTTACAGCATATGGTGCAAACTTGGATAACTTTGTGAACTTGGCTTCATACTCAGCTACTGATTAATTTCATGAACTCTTAACTCTTTCCGTGGGAAATACTTCTCAAAAAACAACTCCTTTAATCGTTCTGAAGGTATTTCCCCATCTCCCTTCAATCTCAATGTCATCATCCACCACCTTTGAGCCTTTCTTTCTAGCATAAATGTTGCCAATCTCACCATCTCTACCTCGGTGCACACTACGACTGTAAAAATTTTGTCCATGTGATCTATTACTCCTTGGCCACCATAGGGTTTGTAGCTCCTTTAAAAGTTGGTGGGTTCAACTTTTTAAATTGTTCTAAGAGTATTGGGTTGGTTTCCTAGGTTTGCTGGTGTTCCTAGATTCTGAATCTACCGGAGTATGTTGGCCATCTCTCCCATCACCTGAACACATCTCTGCTAGTTGGGGATTTGGATTCGCTTCCCCTCCTAATAAGCTAGCACCTCAAACACTCCTACCACCAGCCATTATGCAAATAGGAGGTAGAAGTCAGACTTAAAAACAAATCAAAACACAAATTGAAGTACATTACCTCGGCATACCGCATACATGGTGTTATTGCGTATGCCTAAGTGTTGTACCTAAAATAAAAACCTAGAGCTCTGATACCATTTTGTCATGCCCCAAAATCCATGGCACACTATTTAATGTGCACGTGGATTCCAAGGCGAGACCTTCATCCCCATGGGATGGGTACCAAACCACAAAGCATAAAATAAACTAAATATGAACAGTGGAAGCAATAATAATTATAAATCTCATTATGAATTAAATATAAAATAAGAAATTCAGAAATAGAAAATTAACATCAAATCTGAAAGAATACTTCCTAGTATGTTTATTACATAAAAATCCCAATTAAAAATCATAATACTCCCTATCTAAATTCAACTCGTAACTATTATTTAATAAATCCTCATATTCATGTCTCTTGATGTTCTTTTCCTACAAAATAGTAAACGTGGGATGAGCTTATATCTCAGTAAGTTAAGAAATACTATGGGGTCTGCTAATGATGTATTAGGCTCCAGCCATCACACACAAATGCAATTCATATAATGATAAACATATCCACCTCATGAATATTTAGAGCAATTGCATCATATAGATAAATAAATAGCAAGCTCAAATCATGTAACATGCAATACACAATCCACCAACCGCAGATCCTTGGTGGAATCTGTTAAATGGTACCTGGCCACCTGCATGTGTATTGTGTACTGATACTTTGTGGAAGGTAGATACATTAATATTGTGATTGTCTTATAAATTCATAATTCACTTTTACTTGCGTCTTTGTCATTCAGTCATCAACAAATCTTGGAGTAGCTTTCAGTTTTATCTAAATGTGTTTCTTTCTTTACCAGAAGCTTGAACAAGTGCTTTGGGGGGAGGTCTTGGTGCATATTGCCTTTTCATTCAGTGCAATTTGTGATCTTAAAAATTTATAATTAGAGACATCGGTTTGGCTCAGCAACTTTCTTTGACACATCTGATGGTATTTTATAACTGCAAAGAAGCCATATAATGGCAACAACTGCAGTTATTGCGCTTAGTGCAGGAAAGAGGCTGTTGAACTCCTCCTATTATTATTCTGATTTGACAGAAAAGATTTTCTCTGTCCAAGATTATGGATTCGCACATTATCAGATATCTTCAGTGAAGAATGTGGTAATTGCAAAAAGGTCATCCAATTTTGGCCCTGGTTCTCCATCCAATAGACAGACACAGTCCATCAAGGCTCTAAAAGATCTTATGGATGCTTCCTCTATTATTTCAACTGAAAATTCCTGGCTGCAAAGGTCTAACCTATTAGAGGAAGGTAGCTCTGATCTTGAAACTTCAGTGGAAGCTCTCCTCTTGTTACAGAAGTCTATGCTTGAAAAGCAATGGAACCTTTCTTTTGATCAGACAGGAACAATGAATGCAACGATAGAAGAGAATCGAAAAAAAATACAGGTCACTCGTTCTGGAATATCTGCTCGGAAACGAAGGACAAGTATGAAGAGGAAAACTGTGAACCAAATTTCTCCTGTAATTTCACCTAGAAGAAGGAAGCAGCTTGGATCTATTGTCAGTCCTGACCTTCTTCAGAATCATTTGAAAGGTTATGTTAAGGGTGTGACAAGTGAAGAATTGTTGACCCATTCTGAAGTTGTACACCTTTCTAAGAAAATAAAAACTGGTCTTTCCTTAGAGGAGCACAAATCAAGGTAAGGAAATGGTTTTCATAAAGTAGAATCATTCTTTTCCATTACATTAATTTATGACATGTATATCCCTGGTTAACCTTTTATTCTCAACGAATTTATCACAATATCGAAATATTTCCTTTTTCTATTTCCATTCCAAAATATTTATCGTTTTTCAAGATAAATTAAAAACCTTCGGTGCATGAAAAAATCAAATGAATTGTGAGAAAACTAGTTTTGCTTCTCTTGTTGATTTGTTTTGCTAAAGTAGCATATTATTTTTATGGTTGCTCAACGAATAGAGCGTTTAAACTGTTCTTCTCTTAGTTTATGTTTCTATATTTTTAAAAGGATCAGATCAGTCATTGATCTTATTTTTGAACTGAACCCTTTTTTGTTGCTCATATACTTGACAAAATGCCAAGAGTTGGTACTGACTCATCCAGATTTGGACTTTTCTAATCAGGTCTTCTCAATATGCCTCTTTATGAAAACTTTGTCTAGACATCAAAAGAGAAAGAATTCCCAGATTAGCCTTTTTTCAGAAACTTAACTTGGTCTTGTCTCAACATAATTCAAATTCTAAAGAGTGTTCTTAGGCAAATAAAGTATGAATCTTCTATCACATTTCATAGCATTTTCTGCTCTGTAATGGGGCATTACAGATTGAAGGAAAGATTAGGATGTGAGCCCTCTGATGAACAGCTTGCATCTTTGTTGAGGATATCTCGTGTTGAATTACAAGCGAAACTGTTCGAATGTTCTTTGGCAAGAGAGAAGCTTGCGATGAGTAATGTTCGTTTAGTCATGTCTATTGCTCAAAAATACGAATATATGGGGGCCGAAATGGCTGACCTTGTTCAGGTAATTCCCCTTTTTCTCTCTTCCTTATATTATTATTATTGTTATTTTTTTTTGGAAGGTAAATGGTAACATTAAATTAATGGAAGATAGGAGGAATGTACAAGAATAAGACACAGTCCAACTCAAGGGAGAACACAACCAACAGCAACCAACCACGGACAAACTATCCCACCACAAGTCACACACCCATAATCTCAGAAAAGTTACAACTAAGCAAAAAACATGAAACCCTGTAGGAAACACACACACAGAAGAAGAGACCAGTTCCTCACACCCCAAAGAGTAACAAGGAGTCGCACACTTTAGGGCATTCAGTAGCTAAGCCATCGGCATATAATCGTTAAAGGCAGCACCCTGTGGACACACCACAGGCCTCACCAAGCTCCCCAGGTAGCAGTACCATGCCTGCTTCAGAACAGACCACACACACCAACCTTGCATTATGTATATCAACGCCTCCAGCAGTAAAGGCCAGCTCACACTCACAGCAGAAACCAATGGCGCCACACCAATAGTGGCCAAGCATCAGAGCCCAGCAACTTAGCAACAAATCCCAGTAGTATCAAAATCCCCTGCATCACAGCCAGCAGTAACAGGCCCTGAACAGATTCAGCACAGGAAGCAGACACTCTGCAGCACAACAAAAGCATCAGGACCAACCACTCCACACCCCTTACACACCCTCACCAACATGCAATAACCCCAGAAAAGAAAAAGGCTCAGCAACCAGCAGCCCAACACACCCCTCTCAACCACCCTCACCTGAGTATAACCACTTGACACAACCATGTAAATCCTCAATAAGTCCACAGAACCCATTATCAAACCAACACTCACCAGACCAGCAACCAACAAGACCCAAGAGAGCCTCAACCCCATCCAACAGCCAGTAATTGTCCCCCACACATGCTTCAGCAATCAACATTAAAGCAGCCAGACCCACAGGACAACATAATATCCTCAGATTCCCACTCCCACACCCGTCCACCCTCACCCGAACAAAAAATCCCAAAAAAGAAGACCACAGAAGCTCACTCCCACCCCCTACCACTCCCTCACCCCAAGGTCCCATAAGAACAAAATAACCCCTGCCATCCAGGTCAACTAAGGTAACAGTACTCAAACCAGGAACCCAGATCACAACAGTACCTAGGATAGATCTGAGCAAGGATACCAGAACACCCACACGCTAACACACACAGACACACACACATGCATGCACATATAATCCACACCATTGTACCCCATGAACAATCCAGCCTTAGTCAGGGCACCCAACCATCTCAGAACCTGCACCCACAGAGCATAACAGCAAACAGTCCACACATGGAAACCAAACCAGGGGAGAGCCAACTCTCTGCTCTTCCTCCAAGCACACCCTAGAGACTTACACAGCAACCACCAAACCATCCCCAAATCACATTCTATTATAAATGAAACCATGAGCATCCTTCGACAAAATCTCAGCAAGACCTTCAGGTAAATCATCATTATTGAAGTAGATAATGTCATTTCCAGTAGAAGTGTAATTTGCTAACAAATCTGCAGCAGCATTACACTCATCAAACACGTGATAAATTCTATAGTCCTCTAGTAAGTTGCATTTTTCCTTAATCTTAACCCACAGATCTCTCAATTACCAAGGTATAAGATTAATGTCCTTAACGCCCACAAGTTTGACAGCAAGTATGGATTCAGAAGCAATCCAAATTTTTAGAATGTCAGCATTGATGGCACATTGGATGCCAAGAAGGATAGCCTCCATCTCATGGTACACCACTTGAACAGGCTGCCTGGCATAGGCAAACCCAATCAGAAACTGGCTGTCACAAGTTCTGATAACACCACCAGAGCCAGCACAGTCATTCCTAACAGATCCATCACAGTTGAGGATATGCCAACCATTGGGGGGATCCATCCACTTGCACTTCTCAACCTTGTGATTCCGGAAATTCAGATTTAAATCCCCCTCATCACATAACTGCCTGTTCAGATCATTATCAATCACCTGTTGTTTTGGGTAATTCAGCTTCATATTAACATCCAAACTAATCTTCTTAACTACATTCTGCCAAGGAGAATATTTGTTCTGAAATATCCTAAAGTTCCTTGCCTTCCACAAATGGTATATAGATGAGTTGAAGCAAAGCTTCCTCAGCACACTATGGAATTGGTTGCCAGGTTAGAGTATCTCCTCTCCTCCTCCTCCCAAGGTAACTCATACCTACCACATTTACACTTCCTGAGAATATAATTCCAAACCCAATTGGAAAACTCACATTCAAAAAAAAGATGCTCATGTGTCTCCGGGGCTCTCCTACATAGCACACAATTAGGATTCCCATTCACTCCATGTAAAATGTCGGTATATTTTGCTTAGGCTTTGTTGTTCCTTAGCAAAAATGTTGGATTTCCATTCTTACAAGCAACTTAAAACTTTGCATGTAGGGTGGTTTGATTGGACTACTTCGTGGCATTGAGAAATTTGATTCTTCGAAGGGGTTCAAAATTTCAACTTATGTATATTGGTGGATACGTCAGGTGAGGTTAAGAATTTTTGTAAACAGCACAAAAAACCAAGTATATTATGAAACTACAGGCATCATGATCATTATCATCATTTCTTGTAGAATGCTTATCCTTAAACTGTCCAGAATGAAAACTGACAGATGCAAGAGGAAATGGAACGATCTGATTCCCAGCATTTATTAATCCTTGAAAGAGAAACCATCTCTGAACAGTTCCTTAAAATTATATTGGACCAGAGTATTCTTTATCATGCAAAACACCCTAATTTTCCAATGTGTTCATTACTTCCATTTTCTGGAAGCTTGAAATTAAGATTAGTCTTCAGTCTACTTCTAAATGGCTATTGATTCACATGTTTGTTACTAATGCTTGGTTTTCAGTTCCTTTGGTTTCCCTGTATAATGACAGTTAAATAGGATTAAATATAACCTTTGGAGCGTGTGTTAATATTCTTCAGATGTTTTATAAAGCTTACAGGGTGTATTCTTTCTCTTTGTTGCCAGGGTGTTTCAAGAGCACTTGTTGAAAATTCCAGACCTGTAAGATTGCCTACACATTTGCATGAAAGGTTAAGCTTAATTCGAAATGCAAAGATTAGATTGGAAGAGAATGGGATAACACCATCACTAGATGTAAAGTCCACTTGTACTGTACTATGATTAATTCAATATATTGTTTTTGAGCGCTTTTCTCCTTTATAAGTACAGTTTGCCCCAGTTTCATCCCTCCCATTCCTAATTATGTTGAGTTGGATTGAACTTATTCATTTTCCAGAGAATTGCTGATTGCTTGAATATGTCCCAGAAGAAAGTTCGAAATGCTACAGAGGTAATAAATAATTGATCTTTTTTACATTGATTCTGTAATGCTGTTGGTCTCCATCTTTTTTATTCTGAAATTCTCGTAAATGTAGGCGGTCAGTAAAGTCTTCTCACTTGATAGGGAAGCCTTCCCCTCTTTGAATGGCCTTCCAGGAGAGACTCTTCATAGCGTAAGTCATACAATTTAGTTTCTACCATTGTGAGTTTTTTCTCATCACTTTATTCCTCTGCCCTTCTGTTTGATATTAACTTGAAAAGTTTTATGAATTTGCAGTACATAGCAGATAATCGCCTCGAGAACAATCCCTGGCATGGAGTAGATGAGTGGTCACTCAAGGTAAAAGAAAAAGAAAAAAAAATTGAAATTGAGAAATTATAAAAATGCACCAAATAAAGTTTTTTGCCCAGGAAACCCAGGATGACTGTTTGATAGACCACTGAAATCTACTGGAAGTGCTATACCCACCCCACTCAAGAATGGTGTTGGGAGCCACCCCTGAATAATTATCAATGAAATGATAAGATCCTAACCATTCAGAGACTGTTCTCTTGGATGATCAAAATTGCCGACCCCAACTAGTTGGGATAAAGCATTTTGTTGTTGTTTCTTGGATGATCCGAAGTAGGGTCACAACTTGGGTCCATTCAGGTCAGAATGATGTGAATGGAACCCCAAATCAAGGTTTGAAGCATAATCCAAATCCAAACCACACAAAACCTAACATACCCTACTTTGCAATTTGAGCTCGCTGGGGGCAGTTAAAGAATGAATTTAAGTGTGCAGTTGGGTCAGTTTGATGCCAGTGTCTGCTTAAGTCATTAAAATCTTGGTAATAAGATTTTAGTTAGTGCATATGGGCTACCTTTAAATGGGGTAGATTGTATCAAAAACTTGAAAATCAAATCCAAGCTTGTGTGTGCATTTATACACACACACACATATATATACCCAAAAATTTCAACCTAGAGCCAACCTGATCTTAAACTATATTGCACTTTTCTGCCCAAGTGCAATCCAACGTATAGAAAACCAAGCCCAAATCAAACCAAAGTTGGGTTTTCTATTAGCCCAACCTGAATTGTGCCCCTTTGAAGAAGGATACCTCTTTGGGTTTGGCAAAGGAATGACCTCAAGGTTTATCCAGCAGGTACCTTTGGCCAACTAAATTATCCTTGCCCCTTAATGTGCACAATCATCTTTTGGGGAACGATACAAAAAATTCACAGTAATATCAAACTGCTTCTGTTCAACAGGCGTAATGTTCATCTTGTTTTTGAGCTAGATATAATATGAACGTTTTAACTAATTTTTATCCTTATTCCTTAATATGCACAATCATCATATGTTTTCAGGATGAAGTTAACAAGCTCATCAATTCGACACTTGGGGAACGAGAGAGAGATATAATACGCCTTTATTATGGTTTGGATAAAGAATGCTTTACATGGGAGGACATTAGTAGACGGTGAGTTCTAGTTAGATCTCATTTGTTAGTCTCATAACTAGCATGCTCAATGTGATAAATTTGTTATAGTCATGACATTGTTCTAGAGATAGCAAAATTTTAATTTTGTTGATGCATGATCAAATCATTATTTACTTGTATGTTTGTGTCAATCTCCATGCAGTCTCCGTGAAACTGAGACATTAATAATACCCATTTAATTATATAGTGATTAAATGATTCTATACACACACACACACACACAAACATAGAAACACACAAATATGCACATGGAATTGGAAAGATAAAATATAAGGCTTTATTCTCATGGAATCGTCATTTGGTTACCATTGTATCAATGTTATGTTACTATTTCTTCTCAGAATTGGGCTGTCAAGAGAAAGAGTTAGGCAAGTTGGACTCGTTGCCTTGGAGAAACTAAAGCATGCTGCGAGGAAGAGAAGGCTGGAAGCCATGCTGGTCAAACATTGATTTGATATATAACACTCTTACTACATTCTTAGATGAATGTATATATGAAAAGTTATACCTCCAATTTGGTTTTCTTGTTGGGAGCAAGTATAACAGAGATGTAAGGGCAACCAGGATTGAATCCTAATCCTTTGGTAAATGAGACCAGAAACATTATTAACAGCTTGTAATATGGGATAAAATTGTGTATTATATAAAGAGAAAAGTTCTAAACATGAAACAAGATTTAATTTTCTTTGATTTTCATGCCCGTACCAACTGGTTTATTAGTTGATTGTTGGATTTATTACTTGGGTCGACTCAGTTGGACCACCCAAGTTGGGCCGACCCGGGCCCCCTGTTATTGGAACGTTCATTTTTGTTTAAGTGTGAAGACTCTCTCTTATTAGTGGGGAGATGAGAGTCTCATTAGGATTTGAGTTGAGTCTCCTATATCTAGTAGACTCCTATTTACGATTGAGACTTCCAACCCAACGTTCATTCTTGTTTAAGGGGGCATTTGGTGGGCATTCTAGATTCTGATTATAATCTCGGATTATGAAAATCCAGATTTTTATTGTTGATTTTCAAAATCCCAAATCAAGTTTGTAGATATTGGATTCTGAAATTTGATATTGCCAACTAGAATCCAAATCTCATTTGGTTTACCTAGATTATAGGGATGTATTTTATACTTTCTACCTCAATGACTGTGTACATAAAATAAAATCATCAAGAAACATAATTGTGTTATATAATATTAATTAATTCTTAAATAAAAATAAAATATCTCATAATCATAAAAATTTCCTAGGAAATAGAACACCAAGCTTTCTATTGTTTTTAGCAATGTTTTAAAACCCTGCTAGACCCGCTCGGTTCAACCGATACTCAGTGATATAACCGAGTCGGGTGGGCTTTTAACTCAATAAGTCTCAAAAACCTAACAAGACCCACTGGTTAAATTGGTTAAACCAGTGATCCCGCCAAGTTAAAACAATAATTAAAACCGGATGGGGTAATTAACTAATTACAACGTAAAGGCTTTTAGATTTTTATTCTAAATTCTAAAACCCTAAAATAGGTTTAACGCTTGCTATTTTCTCTGCAAACGTTTAACTCCAAACCTTTGTTGTCGGCCGATTGTCATCCGACTACATTCCAATAAGTCTCTTTCATTGTTGAAATTTCAAATTTAAAAGAAACCAATTCGTTTTTTTTTCCCATATGTTCATTTCTGGTTATTGATGAAAAAAAAATCAAGTTTTCTTAGATTATTTTATAGGTTCGTAATAAAGAAAAAATAATTAAAGAAATAAAATTTAAATCATATATTCGGTTTTAAATTTGAAAGAAACCATTTCGTTTTGTTTTCCATATATTTGTTTCTTGTTATTGTAAAAAAAATTCAAGTTTTTTTAGATTATTTTATGGATTCTTAATAAATAAAAAATAATTAAATCATATATTCGGTTTTGGTTTTTAATTAAAAAAATTCAAGTTTTTTTTTTTTAAGTTGTACATGTCCATTTATGGGTCAATCCGGGTTCATCCATCGGTTCAATTGGGTTGACCCAACCTGCTGTTTTTATCGGGTTAGCATCCGAACCGGGTTTTAAAACATTGGCTTTTAGGAAATCTCGAAAATCTTATTCGAGTCAGATTTAGCAAGAATCGACTAAGAATCCAAGAATCCTGGATTTTGATAAGATTATATAATCAGATTCTATAATCTGAAATATAATCCGATTAGGAATGTTTGGTTAGGATTATAGAATCTGATTATACATAGAATCTGATTCTATAATCAGATTTGGTTTCCTTGAATTCTAAAGTTCAAGATCCCATGCCCATCCTCCCCCCACAAACCTTTGAAAACCAGATATTAGAGGAAACTGATAAATTTACTACAAATGGCCTAAATGATTTGGTTTCCTCATGAACCATTGAAGGTGAAATATTTGAGGAAACCAAACCACTTTCAGACTCTTATAGACCCTTCTCAATAATCTTTGAAGGTGAGAGAACTGAACCTTATTGTGAACTGCAACAGATGGTTCGATTTCCTCTAATTCTGACGTTCAAGATCCATTTTCATATCTGCAATTTTCACATTCAACCCTTGTCTATTGCATATGGAAAGCACAATAATACTTATTTATGAACTTGTGTTTTATGAGCAATTTTCACATTCAGACCCTTGTCTGTTGCATATGGCAAGCACAACAAATACTTATTTATAAACTTATGTTTTATGAATTGGAATGAATGATTGTAAATTTGTTACAACATTTGAAGTGCATTGCATTGCTCTTAGTCTCCAATGAGCTGAAGCTTTTACTTTCATGCTTAGCTTGTTTTCCCACCGAATTCCTCGGTCGCCTTTTTGGCATGTGGTTATGGAAGACTATTAAAGTTCAAGAATGAGGTTTTCAGTTTTTGACTCTCGGCACCAACTTAGAGTGATTAAACCGAGTTGGTTGATCATTTGGTCATGTAATCAATCTTCAGATGCAATTGGCTTAGACAATTGACAAAGATTGGAGTTCTTCCTTTGTGATGAGTTCGTCTCAGATCAAACAATATCGTACCAATTAAAAATTCATATTTACAATTAACACAACAATTTGTAAGAACCTGAAAAACTAGACTAGAAAATAAATTTTAATAAGAAGGGTAAAATAATAATTTAATAATTCATAATTAAAACTAACCTAAAGTTGATAAACAACATAATTATAATTCAATATGTAACTTAAAATAAATAGGTTGAGAACCTGTAATAACAATTAGGGTTAATATAAAATGAATTGGGCTTAGTCTAGGCAAACAAGGCTTAATAACTTAAGTTAGGCTTAACTAGATTGAGCGTGGGCTTAGTATTAACCTAATGGGCCTAGTAACTAATCTAATGGGATTAAGTAGTTCCCTAAGGCCCAAGGTAACTAAATATCTAAATTAATTAACATCTAAATTCGTGGCTAAAAAGCAGGTAGTTAACAAACACAAGTTATAATCAAACTAGGAGTCTAGATAACTTCCAAACACTAGTTAATAATCATAATATAACTAGAACACTTAAATCATTATAAAGATAAGTAAAACAAGTGAATATGAGATTAGAAACAAAGTACTTTCGTGAAGAACCTTAAGTGGGACTAGAAGATGATCAACAACCCAGAAAAATTGAAGAACACACATCAAAGAAAGAATCCTACAGCAAATTAGGTGAGTTTTCCTTCATTGTCTTGTATTTACTTCTAACCTAATGTTGTAAACATGATGGGATCTTTCTTATTGATTTTAAACCGTTCATCATGTTCTTATAATTAAAACCCTAAAACAAGGACCCAATAAAGATAGAGTCATCATCACCATCTGTTTAGGAAACCAAAAGAAGAACTAAAACTGGATAGATTCCAAGATCTGAATTTATCGACTAAATAACTATGTAAATATTTTATATAATTTATTTTATATTTTTCTAATATCCCTCTATTCATTACGAACACATCCAAATAAGTTTGAAGCGATTCCGATAAGTAAATAGGAAGTTATGACCAAAAGACTGGCCCTGTGTCAAACTGTGAAACCAAAAAGCCCTGTCGGCTGTCCCATCAGCTATCCGATAGCCAATCGACAACCACAAAGAATTGGCTTGCCCTCGGGCCAAGCAAACGATGCCCATCGGTTGACCAATGAACTCAACCGACCAGATTTGACCCCCACATGTTTTTGTATATTTGACCTAATTAGACCTTCCCTAGACCCCTGTATAATTATTTTTGACATTTGAACAACTTCATGGATTTCGGTCGACCAATGCCCAACCGAAATCCCATGCTTGAACCCTTTTGACTTTTGAGAGTTTGGATACCTGTACAATGATAGTCATAGATGATCTACCATGTTTTTAAATACTGGAAAAGCCTATATCAAAATATGACCCCTTAGACCAAAGATTTGACCCTTTAGAACTTCCTACAACAATATGAGATTTTATGATGCATTAAGAAACACTCCCACAGTACTTGCTCTAGTTGTTTACATATTATACATATGCTCGTATGTTTTGTTTGATTTGTAATCTTGTGAGTACCATGTTGTGATCATAAATGTGTTTTTAACAACCTTAAGTAATTTAATTTCATAAAAGACCAATGAATGTGTGAACAACTCACATCTAATACAAATAAGACTTATTATGCTTTATTATACTATATATAACAATTTTATCATGCCTACATGTACATTAAGCTATGTATGATAACTTATGTGCTATTATTAGCCTAGGACAATGAGAATACCCTCATGTCTTTGTTGTTTTGAATATGTGATTGTGAAATCATTGTGAGTGCATTGCATTAATAAAGAATCTGAAATTATGAGTTGCATTGACTACCCAGTCATGATAACTTCCTTGATATCCTATTGTTGGAGCACCTCAATAGACTTGTGCTAAGATGATCAATAAGGGATAGGCCTTGTATGGAGGTCTCAAGTTGAATCATAAGAGTCAACTTCTATTAGTATTCGGTTAATGCATGGCTCACAGAGGAGAGTTCTATTTTGGATGCCTTGGATACATACCCGTGATTGAAAATAAGGTGAGGGGATTGTGCCCTCTAGGTTGGAGTCCCTTAGAACTATGATGCGCACATAGAATATCGTGTCTTTGACAGTGGCCTGTATGTTGGGGGGGGGGGGGGGTCTTAGTCAA
>JAUPMG010090780.1:0-12571 GCA_031762675.1 Pachysandra terminalis
CTTAATTAGACATGTTTAAAGTTTGGGGCAAAAAATCCATCAAAAACCCATGGTTTCCCCACATTTCCCCGACATTTCCCCCACTTTTCACCATGTCACCGTGTCACCAAAGTCACCTGGTGACATTGACATCGTAAACCTTGGGTAGCGGGATTCAAAGCGATGTTAGATCTGTATGACACGGTTGGAGCGATATCAAATTTTGGGTGGTCTCCAGTTGTTTCAGTGTCCTTCCACAAACTGGGCTGTGGCATTATCACTTACATCTAAGGTCTATTGCCCATCATAAAGTCCTCTCTATGGGAAATAACCTGGAAATTCAAGTGGGAAGATGGGTTCTTAGTGATGGCGTTAAGGTTGTCCCATCGGCTCGATTTGGGGTATGGTTTTCTGTGGAGGGGGTCCCGATGCATCTCATGGCGTTACAGACTTTCAAAATGATCGGAGAATGCTGTGGAGGCCTTACGGATATTGGCGGATATGAAGTGATGGAGGATGGGTTAGGCAAGCTGGAGTTTAGGGTTAGAGAGACATTGTTTAGAAAGATCCCGAGGATGCTGGTGTTGAGGGACGGATCACAGTGTTTTGAAAAGTATCTCTTTTCCGACATGCTGTCCAGTGAGCTCTGGCTTGTTCCCAGGGGCGGGGCGTCTGGAGGTTGAAGACGATACACCGTTGGTGACTCAGCAAGGATGTTAGGCACGTGTCGCTAGTGGGATGGTTGGTAGAGAGGCCACATGTATAGGTAGAGGGATAGGCGCAGTGGGTGGGTCTCTGGGGGGAGATAATGTCAGGGGTTCTCTGGATTCAAATTTGGGTTTCCCTCCCTTGCCTTGGGTCCTAGGAGTACCGTCTTCGTCGGGCCATGGGCATGGGCTTGCTTTGGACCCTGTTGTATTGGACTATGTGGGCCACACACAAATGGAGGAGACAATGTCGTGGCCCGTTATAAGGGCTTTAAGTGCAGTTGATAACGATGAATCGCGGTCCCGTACTAGGCCTGAATCCTATAGCCCTAACGCAAGGTCTCAATCAAGAGGGAGAGGACGACTCAAATCCAGAAGGCCATCAAGAGCTTTGCGGAGCAGAAGAGAGGGGGTTCGGATGTCTGTGCAGAGTAGGGAGATGGTGGAATTGGTTTTGGAACATGTGAGGTCTATGGTCGAACAGGAAGTGAGGAAGGTCCTTATAAATCTCAGGGGGAACTCTTCGGCATTATCGACGAAGGATGGGAATGGGCTTTCAACAATGGAATCATGTTCGAGAAACACCCCTGTGTTGGGGTCCTTCCCCTCGACTGTTCGTAATCCCCCTTTTGTGACGTCTTCCAGCATGAATCCTTGTGAGAGTGGATTGCTTTTTGATCGGAGGTTTGAGCTGAATAATCCCAAGTTTACTAAGGGATGTGTGGCTGAAGCATAAGACATCATTCAAGTTCTAGGGAAGATCCAAGGGGATGATGAAGTTTTCAAGAGGTCAAATGGGCTAAGTAGTGATGTAGAGTGTTTTTGCTTGAGTGGGCTTGTGGACTTTGTTCGTGACGTTCGTGTGGCATCATCGCCGACAGTCCCTTTTTGTTCATGACGAGGCTAGTTCGGGAGAACCAGTTCTGGCCTTGAACACATTTTGGTGTAATGAAGTCAGTCCGAAGACATCGGGCATGCTCTTGGATTGCGCGGCAGTTCCCTCTCCTTTGGTCCTTCGTTAGAATTCCTCTTCTCCTCCTCCAGCTGGGCGGAATGGATTTAGGAACACAGTGGGACGCTGTGCTTGCAGATGAGGCATCTGGATTCTTCAAATGACGCTAAGGGTACTCCGGAGGATTTGAGCATGGATTCCACTAGTGGTCATGTTGAGGGAGGTTCATTTGTAGAAGATATTGCAATGAAATATTATTCCGATTCTGAATGCAGCGGTAAGTACGAATATGGGTCAGATCCGATTGTTGTCCTCCCTTTGAGCGCATCGAGTCCTTCTTCTCTCCCTCCTATTAATCCCTGTCAGCGGCTTACATCTGAGTCTAAAGAGTTGGGCAATCAGATTGGCCCAGGTAAACCAAATTCTATTTTTAGGAATGTGATTGATTTGCTACTGGTGAGTTCTAACCAGCGTTTCAAAAGGCTTATGCCTCGAGGCGTGGCTTTAAAAAAAATCCACGAGGCGCAGTGAAATAGCTCAAGGCGCTCGTGAGGCACACGTCATATGTGGTGAGGCGTACGCTTCATGCTATTTCTAATGCCTCACACATGAGGCGTGCGCTTATGTGCATATAGGAAAAGTACAGGAGAAAAAAAACCTACGATTTAATTTTTTAAATATTTAACTGTAGTTAACTTATTTACTTGTTTAAGTTATCTTTTAGCCTTTTAGTTATTAAAATTAAAGAGAGAAACTATAATTGACTTTTGGACAAGAACAATAGAAGTGTAGGGTTCAAAGAGCAAGCCCGACATCGAAGAACTCTCAAGACTTGACAAAAGAAGATTTTCAGCAGAAACAAAAATTCCAAAAATCAGGTATGTTTTATTTTTTTTTTCTAAATCTTTTACTCTCTGTTCATCCTCTTCTTGGATAATTTTTTTTCCTGAAATCTCTCTCACCCTCTTTCTTGGGCGTTTTTTTTTTTCCTGAAATCTCTCTTCTCTGGTCCTCTTTCTTGACGTCCCACCCTCTGTTCGTCCTTTTCTTTTCTTGGAAGTTATTATTATTATTTTTTTCTGAAATCTATTTATCTCACTCTTTCTTGGACCATTTTTCTTTTTCATAAATCTCTCTCTCTCCCTCATTCTTGAAGCCCCAACCCCCCTTTTTTTTTCGAAATATCTATTTTCCCTCTTTGTCAACAACCCTAATCCGTTGGTGATGATGATGTCATGCATATGACTTGCTTTTCTTTTACTATGATGGAATGGACTAATGAAATTGGAGTATGACTACTTTTGAATTATAATAGTGTTGAATTTGAAATTTCATTTATGTTTAATTTTTGTACCTTTTTATATCATTTTTTTTATTTTTCTACTTTTTTTATATTTATAATGAGTATTATTATTTATTATATATTTAATACTATTGAACCATTTGATATACATTGTTGTGGCTTTCTCTAACAGATTGAGCTTTTAGAGTAATTGGTGCTTAACAAATACATTATTTTATAATTTAAAAATACATGCATGAGGCGTACGCTTCTCCTCAAGCCAAGATCTAACGCCTTGCCTCACACCTTAATAGTTAAAAACACTTCTAAAATATTTTGCAGGCGTGATGGAATGATTAGAGACCTTAATTCCTTCAATAACCCAGAGCCACTTTCCAAATGTGAGAACAACTGGTCTGAATTGAATGATTCTCAGATTGGGTTGAATGGTGAAGGGGCGATTGGATTAGAACTTGTTAAAAATCAGTCGGGTCAGATGTCCGCATGGGATAGGGTCTTAGAGTTGGCATCTGAATTTCAAATCGAAGTCAAGCACAGAAATGGGAAACATATTCCCCTTTCGATTATTGTGAATGAGTTTAGAGAGAAAATTGAAAGTGTTCAGGTGGTGAGTGAGAGGGGGAGTGAAGAACTGAGAAATCCTCAGTGTAGCATAAAGTACCATAGAAAGAAAAATAGGGATCAGTCAGTAGAAGCGATGAACGTGGGTCCTCTATGAAGATCATCAGTTGGAATGTGAGAGGTCTAGGTAGTGGGGATAAAAAAAGGGTGATTAAAGAAGTGTGGAGAAGAGTTGGAGCTGATATCTTAGTTATCCAGGAAACTAAGAAGGAAGTTATCTCTAGGAGAATTATTAGGCAAATGAACAAGGTTAGAAATAAAGATTGGGATTGGCTTCCTTCTATTGGCAGTTCCGATGGGATCTGTATGGTTTGGGAGAAAGATTGTGTGAAGAAAATTGAGAGCTGGAGAGGTAGATATTTTATTGCTGTTAAATTCTGAAGTGAGAGTGACGGATTTGAGTGGGTTTTGGTAGATGTTTATGGTCCTAATGAGCCTAGAGACAGTCCTAAGTTTTGGGAGGAACCAAGGAGATTTCATGACTTGGTGGATGTCCTGTGGTGTCTTTTTGGGGATTTTAACGTTATTAGATTTTCCCAAGAAAAGTCTGGAATAAGTCGTACCACTAAGAGTACGAGGAGATTTGCAAATTTTATCAATGACTGCGATTTGGTTGATTATCCGCTCCTTGGGGTAGATTCACTTGGTTGAACTTATAAGAGAATAGAGTCAGTAGCAGGAAAGATAGATTCCTAGCTTCAGTCTCTTGGGATGAACACTTCCCTCATGTGTCCCAAAAAATTCTTGGAAGACCTATATCTGATCATTTTCCAATTTTGATGAACACAGAGTTGGTAGGTAAGGGTGGTCCCCCACCTTTCAGATTTGAAAATATGTGGCTCCTCCACCCAAATTTCAAGGATCAATTGAAGCTTGGTGGGAGAAGAAGGAAGAGGAAGATGGCTAGGAAGGGTTTAAGTTCATGAGAAGATACCTTAGAGGGATGAAGGACAAGATTAAGATGTGGGATAAGGAAGTGTTTGGGTGGATCCTGGAAAGAAAGAAGAAAGCCTTTTAGAAATTCAAAACCTTGGTAGAATTAAGGAAGATAGAACTCTAGTGGAAGAAGAGAGGGAGTGTAGGAAGAAGTGGAAAAGGGAGTTATAGGATATTTTGAAGAAGGATGAGGTTAGTTGGAGACAAATCAAAAATGATTTGGCTTAAGAATGGAGATTGGCGTTGAAGGAGTCTCTAGTGAGTTGGGGTTGGAAGAGGAAGAGGGCTGGTAGGAGGAAAAGTATCTTTCTGTGGAATGTGAGTCCGGCAGCTATTCTTTGGTCGATTTGGTGCGAGAGGAATAACAGAATTTTTTTATGGAAGAGAGGTGTCGGTTCAGGGGATTGCAGACAAGGCTTTATCTCTTGTTTTCTCTTGGGCTTCAACAAATTCAGAGTTTCAGGAGATAACGTTTGAAGAATTCAACAGTAATTGGGGACTTTTCTAGGATTGAGAGGGCCTTTTGATGTTCTTTTAAAGATGATGTTTTTAATGTTGTTTTGTTTTTTGTACAGGTTTTGATTTTCTTTTAATAAAATTCCACTTTTATTGATCAAAAAAAAAAGAATGGAGATTGGAATACTAAATTTTTTCATAAGATGACTAATTTTAGAAGAAATAAAAACAGCATTGTGATGTTGGAAGGGAGGGTAATGAGATTGAGGACCATAAGGAGATTGAGAAAGAGATTGCGGATTATTCTCACTCCCTTTATAAATCTGACCAGAAATATTTGTTTGAGGTGAGCAACTTGGTGGGGCCTAGAATAGGAGGGTGGTTGAAGATATGGATAAAGAATTTGAGGAAGAGGAAGTGAAAACAGCGATTTGGGAGATGGATAGGAACAAGGCTCCAGCCCGAATGGATTCAACATGGCTTTTTATCAAGATTGTTGGGAGGCTATTAAAGAGGATCTAATGAAAGTGTTCAAAGAATTCCATTCTAGTAGGGTCATAAACAGAGCCATTAATGCTACTTTCCTTGTTCTCATTCCTAAGATCAAAGGCGCTTTGAAGTTGAAAGATTTCAGGCTTAGTAGCCTTGTTAACAGTGTCAATAAGATCATAGCTAAAGTTCTTGCCAATAGACTGAAATTGGTGATTGATCAAGTGGTGTCCAAGAATCAAAGTGCCTTTATTCATGGAAGACAGATTATGAACAGTATTTTAATTGCGAATGAATGTGTTAAGAAATGCAATAGATTGAAGAAACCTGGATTGGTTCTTAAATTGAACTTGGAAAAAGCCTATGATAGAGTGGATTGGGGGTTCTTGGAGTATGTGCTTAAATGGAAAGGGTTTTCTGATAAGTGGTGTCGGAGGGTGAGAGGTTGTGTTAGTAATGTGCAGTTATCGGTTTGCCTCAATGGAGGGATTTCTGGACTTATACGGTTATACCTTTATCTAGGGAACTTAGACAGGGGGACCCTATGTCCCCGTTCCTATTCACTATGGTGAGCGACATGTTGAGTTGTCTATTTAAAGGGCCGGTGACATTCAGAAAATGCATGTATTCAAGGTTGGTTCAGATAAGGTCGAGGTGTCTCATCTGCAATTAGCTGATGATACCCTGATTTTCTTGGAAGCTTCGAGAGATAATATTTTTTTGGAAGAAGTGTATTCTTAGAATATTTGAAATGATGTCTGCGCTTAAATTCAATTTGGAGAAGAGCAGTTTATTTATTTATTTATTTTTTTTTTATAAAGGTTATGAAATTTATATAAATAAGGAAGAATGTACAAATAGTAAAGAGAGGAGCCCAACAGCTTCCCTAAGACAAGGAACTATTGCACCTCAGAAAAAAAAAATAAAAAGATAAAAGATAGCCCACGGTACACATAAAAGAAGAGTAGTTTATTTGGCATCAATATGGATAAGGGTTTTAGTCAGGAGGGAGCTAGGTTCTTGGGTTGTAGTAAGGGAGAGTGGCCTATGAAATATCTGGGTCTTGCAGTAAATGGGAAGCATAGGGCGGTTCAGTTTTGGAACCCGGCGATTGATAAGATGGAGAAGAGGTTGGCCACCTGAAAAAGCAATTACTTGTCGTTGGGGGGTCGTATTACATTGATTCAGGCGTCATTAGGGAACATCCCTACGTATTATATGTCCTTGTTTAGGATGCCGGTCTCAGTTAGTAAAAGGATTGAAAAATTGCAAAGGGGTCTTTTGTGGGAAGGGGGAGAGAAGAAAAAAGACCATCTGGTTAAATGGGAGGTTGTGTAATAGTAGAGAAGATGGGAGCCTTAATTTGGGAAACATTCAAATCAAAAACCGTGCTCTGCTTGGAAAGTGGCTCTGGAGGCTCAGTGTTGAAAAAGAGACTCTCTGGAGATCCATCATTGCTAGCAAATATGGTGTGCATAATGACAGGTGGGATATCAATCATGTTGCTAAAATTAGTTCGGCTATCCCTTGGTGTGCTATTTATGATATGTTCAATATTTTCAGTAGGAATGTGAGGTCTTCTGTTGGTTCTGGGAGTTCCGTTCGGTTTTGGACTGATTTATGGCATGGGGAAGCTCCTCTAGCCTCTTGCTTCCCCAAAACATTCTTTATATGTAGTCATAAGGACTCTTGTTTCTGCTACCATAAGTTGGTCTAGTTATGGTCTTTCTTGGAATCTTCCTTTTCCTAGAGACCCAATTGGGGCGGCCTTTGGTGAGTTAATTTCTTTGCTCGAGTTTCTTAAGAATGTTGTTCTTTCTGAGTATTTACAGGATTCTAGGGTTTGGCGTCTTGAGCCTACTGGGAGTTTCTCTACTAAATCTTTTTGCAAGGTGTTGATGTCCGTTGGTCTCTCGATTCCCCTCCTTTCTCACCCTCTTTGCTTTGGAAAGCCAAGGTCAAACCATTTGTCTAGACTGCCCTGCATTACCGTATTAATACTGCTGACAATATTCAAAAGAGGCCTTATATGGCTCTATGTCCACAGGTATGCCCTATATGTATGGCCCATGGGGAATCCGTGAATCATCTCTTTCTGGGGTGCACTATTGCTGGTCAGATTTGGAGATTTTTTTGTCTCCTCTATTGGTGTTGCTTGGGTTGGCCTTTGTACTGTGAGAGATTTACTTATACCAGTGGGAGAGTCAAGCTCTTGGAAGTTGGGGGAGGATCATGTATAAAGCTCTTTTTTTATGCAGTGTTATGGGGATTTTGGAATGAGAAAAATAGGAGGATTTTTGAAGGAAAGAGTAAGAGGATGGAGGAAATCATTGATTCCATTATGGTTATAACGGCTTCTTGGGTTTGCATTCGTCCAGAGATATTTCGTGGAATGACATGATGAGGAGCTGAGATACAGTGGCATCTTTGTAGCTAGTCAGTTCTGTTTTTCTGTTTTTTCTGCAATCTATCTGTTTTTTTTTTTTGTTTTTTTCCTGATTTTCCCCTTTTCTGGTTTTGATTTCTTATATTCTTCTTCTTTTCTGCTCTTTCTAATAAATTAGTTATTGATAAAAAAAAAAACTCTGAAAGCAGGAAGAAGCACCATCCAAGAGCATACTAAGTGCAAGATAGAATCAATAATCAGACTAGTCGATCTGGTCCTATCTCGAACACTCTCAGATTCCTCTCCCCCCACAGAATCCAGAGTATCGCATGCCACACCCCCTAATACATCAAGGATTTGATTTATAAGGAGAAGATGAAGGCAAGACAAGAGATTTGATTTATAAGATTTAGTCAATGTTTTAAATCAAATCTCTTGTCTTGCCTTTATCTTCTCCTTGAATTCCTCAATCAAATCTTTTGCATCTCTTGATTTTATTGTTGCCATTATCTTTTCCTTGAATCACTCCTTGAGTTGATAGGATACTCCACCGCTCACCGTATTACCATACTGCCATATATTTGCTCTATTACTTTCCACTACCTAGTTCTTGGCATACCCTTACCCACTCTCTGATTTAGTAATTACAGGTTAGTCTAATATTTAGTAAGAGCTTACCTTACCCTGTGCAAGCAATAGGTCCTAGTATCTTCATCTAGGTGCCAAGAATCAAATAGGCAAGGCTTCAACTACAGTGTATTACAAATATGTTATAATAATTCTTATTAAGTTGTTAAAAAAAAGTCTGTTCTATGTGGTGAAATATGTGTCTATGTCACTGCATACAGTAGACCCTCTAATAACAAATAGCCATGGGACAAACAGAATTTATCAATTGATAGAGCTATTATAATATAGGATTTATGTAATTCATGCACATGTTTCAAGAGTATAGGTCTTATCTTTTCACAAACAATTCAACGTATAGTACAAGGTTATAACCTCATAGGTCTTATCTTTTCACAAACAATCCAACGTCTAGTATAATGTTTTTAATTATTAATGAATAGAGGGTTATGTTGTATATGTGTGTGAGTGTGTGTGTGTGTGTGTATCATTGTGTGTGTTTATATGCACACATACACACTATTTTGTTCATACTTATCTAAAATGTAAAGTTGCTAACAAAGTTAACTACCTAATATGTAAACTGTAAGTCCAAGACAGTTTACAATAACCTGAACCTGCATAAGCCATGTTACATGTGCTGGGAGTTCAAAGCGTTCACCAAGGTTTCGCCTGTTCAATGTTTTGAAAAAACAATTATCAATTATATAGGCTATGTCTCATCTATGTGGTGGGAGTATTTTGCTCATAGTTGTGCTGCATATAAGAGCTCACTTGAGAACGTATTTTTATTAAAGCCCAACATATTTTCTTGATCTGAAAAGTTCCCAGTACTAGAAGATTCTCATTTGGCAGCAACCACTAGAGTTCCAAACACCTTATCATTGCTAACTAATAACTGCAATTTCTAATATCTTTGTCACTCAATTTCTACTGTAATATAGCAGACTATGGTTGCTCTAATGGACCTTGGTGTTATTTCCATATGTAACTGTCAGATCATTGGAAGTAATTTTTATGGTTCGTGATCCAAACACTCTCCAAAGTTTTCCTCATGCAAAACATATTCGTAATTCGTATCTCTCATTCATGTCAGTGAGTCAGTAACCATCTGACTTAGGACCAAAGCCTACTCCCCATCTCCACCATGGTACCCACAACACCAGCAAAGGCCTGTAGGAATTCTTATAGAGGTGGGATCTCATTCATTTAGCAATCTTGTAATAGCATACAACTCTGATTAGGTGAGTTTTTATCTGAGTTAAACAATGCCCCTGATAGAGCAACCCGGTATCCCTTTCTAGATTGACATAAAAAATACCTAGTATCCCTGATGTTTCTAGATGAAAATGCCATCTATCGATCTGTCCTCAAGTTTGAGGAACACCATAGTAAAGGGTATGTTTAGTAATGACAAGCAAACTATGGGGAATGTAGTGTCCTTGTAAAAACATCAACGGTACAACTCTTTATGCCAATTACACCGGGGTATCTAAGTAATCTATGAGTTGTTATTGGACAAGAAATAGAGTTTTGTCTTCATAGGAAGTTCACTAGTATGATTATGAATTGCTTTATGCATATAAAAGGGTCGTATGAATCGTGATAAAGACGGTGTTTCCTAGTATCCTTCTTCAATTGCTACTGTTTTGAGTTGAATTAAGATGGTTTATTTGAGTGAATGACCTACATCATGTTCTAGGTTTTGTGAATTGAGAGCTTTAGTTTTCCAGAATCCAAATACTATTGCCGTTTCCAAGTACTATTATTAGTTTTGAAGTTTCTTGATTTTGTTATCATTTAAGTTTGATTCTTGCAATATTCCCACCGTAGAATTCAAACATCAAGGATTCGTTGAGATTTGAATAAGATATAGGTTCCTGTTCAACTACATGAAAGTGATATAATCTTTGCATATCTTTTAGACTTTACAAGGCCCCTACATCAGCAGCTAATGGAAACTTTTCCAAACATAACGTATTCAGTCTAAAGCACAAAATTTGTGTGCTGAAGATTGAAATGCAGAAATCAGAACAAAGAACATCTGGTGTTTCATTAGCTAGAGAAAAATCTACCATCCCATCTCCACCGCACATGGCTATACTCATGGCGGCTGAGAGCACTTTTTCATGAACTGAACCACAAAGGTCCCCCAAGCCTTAAGATTAACTAATCGTAAACATCATCAACAACAAAAACACCCAACTAATTGGACACACCTGCAAGAGTCCAGGTCCGCAATGTTAAGAGCAAGGTTTAAAGGCTCGGGACCGGGGACCGGACCATCCGGTCTGGAGCCGGTACAAAAAATGGACCGGCTATTAAAATTTTAAATTAAAAAAATTTGGACTGGCAGTACCAGACCGGTCCAGATCGATACCGATCTGGACCATCCAATTCATAAATTTGAAAAAAAAAAACTTTGTACCGGCAGGTCCAGACCAGTACTGGTCTGGTCCAGAACCTCACGATACAATTATTTGTATCGTGGCTTGGGACCGGACCAGGTCCCAATATGGACTGGCCAGTCTAAACTGGACCGATCCTCGAAACCTTGGTTAAGAGCCTTGTCTTAAGTTAAGACCATGGGGGGCTACATCAGTATTTTTTCATCAACTCTATCTGCATTCCCTTTGGATTTTCACTTCCCTTTAAGTCTTCAACTTGCAGTAACTCAATTATTCTCATTAGCCCTGATGTTGGTATTCATTTAACATGTCCAAAACATCTTGAATGACCTTCCTTAGTTACTTCCCATTGAAACTAGTTCCACAATCTCTTTAAAGTACAAATTTTATTTTATATCCAATAGCCACACTAATTCTAAGCCTCGGCTATAGTCTACAAGCAATAGCATCCTCATTCGACTGCATTTGGCCTAGAAGATCTTCTAGCTGGGAAACAGAGAACTCTATGCCACCGATAGAACATTAAACCTTATTCATACTTAGATGACACGTCAGCAATAGAATAATCAACTAAGTGACAGGCTCTCCAGTTCAGGAACTTGAGGTCCCGGGTTCGAGTCCTCAGGCTTACCTGACATATGGTCCTTGTGGGTGGGGTCATGTATCCGGGGTTTACCTTGTCCTCACTAAGTGGGGTTGGGGGTTCCACGTCCCCAACATAAAAAAAGGAAGATGACCTCATTATTAGTCTCACTTGTTTCATGAATTCAATTAAACCGCATATACAGTCAAGCATCTACATACAAAGATCCCCTCAGAGTCTCAAACCAGTTAAAATAACATTTAGTACTACTAGCATCAAGTCCCAAATTCCAGCTTGTTGATAAAGCAGAGCATGAGCCGACCAGGCTTGGCACCAAGGTCATACCTAAATCACTCAAACTCTGATAACATCAAATCAAATCCCTAATACAAACTGGTCAAATTCCTATATATCCCTCATATATCCACCTTCAAAATATGGTCATAATTCAGAAGACTATGGATGTACCAAAGCCTAACTAGATTGTTAGAAAACCTTTTATGTGTCCATCTGAGGATCCGTATGTCAGAAAAAACTCCATTTGAAATAATTGGCATAGTTACTAATTTGTTATGCCCTTCCACACTCTAGATGCGTGAAACCTGAATCAAACAGAAGCTTTGGAGCATTGTTGTAAAATCTACCCGTTGCCTATGCAATAAGTTTGAAAAGAAAATTTTCTAGACTAACCCAGTTACATCTACAACATATCTAAAAGCATTATGTGAACTAGTTTTGATAAAAGTATTTAATATAACATGATTCCTACCTACATAGGCTAACACAATGAGCAATCACACAAAAAATTTGAGAATCTCCAAACGAAATTAAATCCAACTAAGAAATCAAGTTAAGGGATTATAAAACCTGATTTGATGAAAAGTTAACCACGCATATTAGTTAATCCATTTGCACATCGCATAACATTGGAAAAAAAAACTTACTTAAACTAATTGCAAAGGGAAAACTTGAACTACTTGACAGTAAAGACCCAAAAAAAAAAAAAAAACAAAACAGAGAGAGAAGTAGAAAACTAATTGACAGTTATAAAAAAAAAAAAAAAGGACTAGGGATGAGCCCTACCTCAGCTTGAAATAAAAAAAGGGGGGGGGGGGGGGGGGGAA
>JAUPMG010090801.1:0-12570 GCA_031762675.1 Pachysandra terminalis
TTCTCCCTTCAGTCCTTGAGGTTCGACACCCTCAAAATAGCCATATCTGCAAAGATTCGTCCTATTGCGAGTGGTTACTTATTATTGACACAAACACACATCATTATTCATACCACACTCATGTCCCGTCAAAAGACCCAATCTTGAGGTCTCGGAAAAGAAGGTTATTCTCATTGACTAACTAGGGTCTAGAGTCTATGCTGTGCAGTGAAGTAGTGAAGTGAAGCTGTGCACACTAGCTACTCATACATTTTTGTGTACAAAGTGTATTATAAACTAAACTAACACATTCATCCATCTATGTCACTAACATCATCAATCCACACCCAATTTGTCCAACTTAAGATAAGAGTTACACTTGCATCCTACCATGTGCATCTAACTACTATGCATTATGCATGACTTGGTGTACAGGGTGCAACAAGTATGTCATATGATTTCAACATGCATGTCATTGTACATAAGCATATAACACATCACAATCCAAGAAATCATTCCACACAATGTACATCTCCATATCACACACATGCTAGTACTAAGTCGAACATCATAGAATATGTATGCAAGGTATATGTCATTTCTACACTACAAAAGTGGACTATAACTATTACCAACTACCTAATCCCATCTATAGGTTCAGTGTAGTCTTCTGTGTAGACTTCGGCGCACTGAAGCCCCCTTTCGGTGACCTAGGCGAACTCACCTGAGATTTTGCGACGATTACGGATCCAGCTTTCTCGGTGACCTCTTCAGTGTTCCCTTCGATGCATCGAAGCATATATCGGCAACCTCCTTGGCGAACCACTATGAGATTCGGCGAGATTTCCAGAACATCCATTTTCGGTGATCATGTCCGCGCCTCAGTCGGCGCACCGAAGCAGCTTTCGCGCTGCGAAGTCCTTTCATTGGTCTTTTCGGTTGACATTCAACCTCGGCGGAGTTTTGGCTCACCAAAGCGTCTGCCCTTGGCCCAAAAATTCAAGCTCGGCGACATTCGACGAGCTGGGTTGGCCACCGAGCTTCGCAAACTGGGCAAAACAGTGGGGTTTTTTCAACCTAAGTCCTTTTCATTTGGTCTCATCCAATCAAGATCATCAAATGAGTTTTTAAAACAATCTCACAAGCATTAAATACCACAAATACTTCACATTATGAGATTAAAATTGAAATAAATGTAAAAAGTGAAGAAATCAAGATACAACTTGTCAGATTCATGAAATCATGACTTACAATTTTTTCTTCAAGCAAAATCAACGATTTCCCCTTTGAATCCTTCCTTCTTCACCCTTTAGCTCTCCAACCTTTCTCTATTTTTTTCTCAAGACACGAATGCCCTCTTTCTTCCTTTCCTTTCTTCTTCAATCCACTCCATGCCACATGTCAACATCCCCTTACTCTAGTTTTAACTATTTAAAATCCTAACCCTTCCTTTACACTACTCAATCTAAGCCTTCCATCATCCCTACCATACACCTCATCACTCATTTTACATAAATAAATAAATAAAAAATTTAATCACACGAGGTTATAAGTATAGTACTAAGCATGAGATTTTAGCAAATCACATTATAGAAATCTTATGGTCGATTTAACTCCAATTACAAATCAAATGGGTAGATAAGCTTATATTAAGGTTTTAAACAGAATTAACTACCCCTTAATTGGTTTAGGCTATTACAATAGGTACTTGAGACTCTTGTGATCAGAGAATACTTCGAAAGTCTCGCCAACTAAATGATGTCTCCAAATCTTGAGTGCAAACACGATCGCTGCAAGTTCCAAGTCATGAGTGGCGTAGTTCTTCTCCTGCATCTTCAGTTGCCTTAAAGCATACGCTATGACCTTACTGTCTTGCATCAAAACACACCCGAGCTTAGATAGTGATGCGTCGGGGTAGACTACAAAGTCGATGCCGCTGACAGGAATGGTGAGGACCATTGCTGCAGTGAGGTTCTCCTTGAGAGTAGTGAACGATGCTTGACAAGCATCATCCTAAATGATATTGACGTCCTTCCGTATGAGCTTGGTTAGCGGCACTGAAATACTCGAGAAACCTTCAATGAACCTCTGGTAATATCCTGCTAACCCAAGGAAACTGCGAATCTCTGAGACAATCTTCAGTTGCTCCCAACTAGAAACCGCTTCCATTTTACAAGGATCCATAGTGATGCCTTCCTTGGACAATACAGCCCTAAGAACTTCACTTCACCCTTCCAAAATTCGCACTTAGAAAACTTCGCGTACAGTTGATGATCTGCTAAGGTTTACAAGGCGATATTGAGGTGTTTTTCATGCTCTTCCTTCAACTTTGAATAGATCAAGATATCGTCAACAAACAACACGAGGAACTTGTCTAGATATTGTCTAAAGACTCTCTGCATCATGTCCATGAATGCTGCTGGGGTGTTAGTCAGCCCAAATGGCATGACTACAAACTCAAAATGCCCATAACGCCTTCTGAATGCCGTCTTCGGAACATCCGCTTCCCTGATCCGTAGTTGGTGATAGTCGGATCTGAGATCTATCTTCGAGAAATACGATGCTCCCAGCAACTGGTCGAGTAATTCGTCGATACGCGGCAACTGGTACATATTCTTCACAGTGACATAATTCAGCTTCCTAGAGTCGATGCAAAGCCTGAGTGATCCATCCTTCTTCTTTACAAATAAAACAGGCGCTCCCCAAGGTGATGAACTAGGCCTAATGAACTGTATCGCCAGAAGTTCGTCCAACAGCTTCCTTGTTTCAATTTACTCGATGGGTGCCATCCGATGGATCAGTAATGCGATAGGTAGAGCTCCTGCGACCAACACAAAGCAAAATTCAACTTCTCGCTTAGGTGGCAATCCTGGGATATCTTGAAATACCTTCCCAAATAGGCACACAACAGGAATGCCTTCCCACTCCTTCTTCTCTTTAATAGAATAGACCCATCGTCTAAACAGGAAGAAAGGTTGGGCATCCCTAAACGCAAACCCATGACCTCAACTAGATCACCCTCCGGGGTTAGAAAAGAGATAACTCGGTTATGGCAGTCTATCTGCACGTCGTGTGCAGTTAGCCAGTCCATTCCCAAGATAATATCAAATTCGTGCATATCCAATACTATCAAATCTATGAGTAAAGTAAACTTGTTCGCAGGCCGCACTATGTTCAGAACCCTGTTCCGATCCAGCTGGTGCCACCTTTCAAGGGATCTAGGAGCAGACCCCCTAAGCTCCAACTTCAACGGCAGGCACAGACGGACAAGGTCTTTGCTATCGAGCCTCAGCAGAGCAAGGTTATAGAAGGTATCATTCAACTCTCCCACATTTCAGCTAGTGTACTATTTGATACTGGAGCTTCTCATTCTTTCATTGCACGGTCACTGGTTCACAGTCTTGGGTTGCACATGAAGAACTTAGAGGAGAGTCATGTAGTAGCGAACCCATTAGGAGGCACATAACAGTTAGATATGGCTAAGGTGGCTAACCCTAGAAAAAGCTCTGATTCGGATTCCATGGTGCACGACAATCCCTGAAACTATGACATCGCCTCTCGTAATTGTGGCACTGCATATGCACGTTACCAAAAATCTGAGAACTGGAAGGTCCTTGCGTTCTCTGCTGCTTCTGCACTTCGAATGCATTGCCCTTGAAGCTGCTTGGCACTACATGACACTTGACACTTGTCTCTTTCTATCTTTCTGGCACAATCCACGACTTGATGATATTCGGTGAAGTCTCTCACCACCAATCTGCTACAAATATTAGGCCTCAACCCGCACTCAAACGGGAAGGCCTCCTTCTCCTCATCATCTACAGTGTACTGAGCCCAAAAATATGAGAACTGGAAGGTCCTTGCATTCTCTGCTGCTTCTGCTCTTCGAATGCATTGCCCTTGAAGCTTCTTGGTCTCAGACCGTTCTTCGTGTTCCTCAGATCCACACTTTTTCTGAACTCCACCATGTCTCTTTCCACCTTTCTGGCACAATCCACGACTTGATGATATTCGGTGAAGTCTCTCACCACCAATCTGCTACAAATAATCGGCCTCAACCCGCACTCAAACCGAAAGGCCTTCTTCTCCTCATCATCTACAGTGTACTGAGCAAACTGGGATAGCTCAATGAACTTGGCGGCGTATTCTATCACCGTCATAGTCCCCTGCTCTAACTTCTTGAATTCCATCTCTCTCTTCGCATTGTCTTAGGAAAGTACTCCATGTAGAAGACTTCCTTGAATCTCTTCCATGCGCTGACAGCTGCAATACTGAGTGTTGACTTCCACCACCGGCGTGCTTCACCCTCTAGCATGAAAGCTGCATATCGGACCATATCTGCGACCTCCACCTTCATCGCCTTGTAGATTTGCTCGATATAATCAATCCAATGTTGTGCCTTTATGGGGTCTACACTCCCTTGAATGGTACGGGGCCAAGCTTCTTGTAGCCCTCTAGACCTCAAGTACCACTCTGTGTTGCAGCCTGTACCTGGAATTGTTGTCTCTGCATCATATTAGCCTTGTCTCCCAAGGTCTGATATACACCAGCAAGATGAGGATCATCTACTCGGTCTCCTGCCAATGGAGGATCAATGGCACGACGACCCCTTCTCCAAACGTAATCCTCCTCTAACAGGGGCTTATGGGCATGCCGACCTCTATGTCCCGCCATGGAAGAAGTGTAATATATGTCTGTTCAAAGAGTTCACGCATCCGAATTTCTTGTAAGTAAGAATTCTAGATGATTATCTTTTAACAATCAACACACAGAAACTTTTGAAACATCAAAATTCCAAAAACTTTAAAACTTAAGAAATCTGATTTAAAACAAAGAACTAAGGCTCTGATACCAACTTTGTCACGACCCAAACCCAATAGACTACTGGAGCCCAGAGGGGTCCAGATAATGACCTTCACTTTCTCCGATGGAGAGTGGTAGTTGATTCAAAGACAATAGCAAAATGAATGAATTACATTCGTAAAGAAAAATAGAAGAGTTATTTACATAATTACATTAGATAACAGTGGAAGAAAAATCAAAATACACGTTCTAGGTTAAAAACCAGATTTAAAGATGAAGATACTACCCAAGTATCCTCCCAAAGAAATCAAACCTAAGTGTGCACCAAAATATTTACAAAGTAGTCCAAAACATTACAAAGAATCACTGGAGCGCATAGAACTCATCCTCTTCCTTGTATACTTCTTCTTCCACGAAATTCTCATCAACAATTGAACTTTCTAAGTCTCATGAAATGTTGCTAAAAAGCTTGAGCTACTTAGCTAGTAAGAAGTAAATTCAACAATATATAAGGTAAATCCAAGAGTCTAAAAATTCACATTAATTCAAGCACAAGTAAACAGGAAAAACACAACAATGCAATGCATGGGGTAGATTAATTATTAAATGCGATGTTGTGCACCTAAATTATAAACATCACCAAGGTGATTTAGCAAACAATCTAAATATGTTGTGCAATGCAAACTCTGATAGACTGTCAATGTTAAATGTTTCCTCCTAATCAAGCCTCTATTCGGTGTGTCCCAACAACTTGAATTCGCCCCAGGGTGTTCCAGCAACCTGAAATCATCCCCCCGTCGTAACGGTCCAAGGAATAGGGTTATTCTACGTGTACAGTGTAGTTTTAAGGATTTTTAACCTAGGAGGCACAATCCCCTGCACTTATTTTTTATCAGTGCTACGTAGATCGAGACTTGCAGCCACCTACGGTATACCTCTGGGAAACATGACACTTGACTAATCTACAGAGGCTCATCTTCACTCCTCGTTCTGAAATCCCTTGGAAAAGGAGAGTTAATTGGGTTAGCTACTCCCTCAACTCGGTCGAGCCGGTCTCCTCACTAGATGTGAAATCACATCACTCTCATTTCCATCCTCGAGACGCAACCGTAAGGTCTCGAGCTAAAGGGTCATACTCTTCAACCACTAGGGTCTAGAGTTCATGAAGTGTTGTGAAGCGTGCACATTAACTAAACAAACATCTTATGGTGTGCAGGGTGAAAGATAATAATCAAAAGCATGTAATCCACATATCTCCATGAATTTTCATATGGCATACCATATGAATGAAATGCGCTTTTCATTCACTTAGGTTCTTAAGGCATCTTCTCTACTAGCATTCATACATGTGAGCATACACCATAATTCAATCCACCATGGATAACAATATGTATCAATTTACAAACATCAAAACATAAATGTTAATGGTCTTATTCGAAGTGGTCCTCGCGAAGTCTTCGGCGCACCTAAACTCACTTCAGCGACCCCTTCGGCGCACCGAAGCTTGGTTCGGCTAATCTCTTTGAGATTCAGCAACAAAATCAGAGGGTCGTTTCTCGGCGATCCCTTCGGCGCACCGAGGTCCATTTCGGTGAGCCGAACTAGTCCTCGGCAACCTGCTCAAAGTGTTCATACTCGGCGGTCTTTTAGGCTCGCCGAGGGGTTCGCCCTTCGCCCGGAAAGCATTCGGCAACGTGTTTGACGAGCCGAGGAGGCCGCGGATCGTCGCGAACGGGCCAAACATTTTGGATTTCCTCTGAAAATTTAGATTTCTAAGCATACCAAGATAAGAAGTTAAACATATGTGAATTTAACTCAACAAAACATAGAAATAGCTAAACTTAATCATTCATGTTAATCTTTCTACATTTAACACAAACTAAGCATTAATCATATGTAATTGTAGTGGAAACTAAGATTTAACTATCTATATCCATGAATTTATTCTTACCTAATAAAATCAAATAGAAAATCCAAGATAAAATCAACACCTGAAATATCCTTCTTCTCCAAGCTTCTCCACCAAGCCAACCCAAAACAAAACCAAATGTGCTTGTCTCTCAAACTTCCCATGCAAGATACCCAAGGCCATGTGGCACAATCTAGGCCATTCAAACCTAAGTATTCAATCTCAACCAGATAATTCTAACCACTCACATCTAAACCATTCAAAATTTACTGCTCAATCCAAGCCATATAACTCATCACAACATAAGATTTACAATAATGCCATTGGCTCAAAACAATTCAAATTAAACTACTATGCATCACACAAGGACTACAAAACCATCACAAATACCATCGCACGGTCGGATCTTGTCCGATTCGCGATCAATTCGGCAGACAAGGCCAAAACAAGGAAATGAATATAATTAAATGATAAAAAAAAAGTGGTCTAGGCCATTACATATTGTGCAATGCATTGTACGATATGAGTGTTTGTTTTGTGTGACACCTTGCATATGTAAGAGTGGTTAGGCCAAGCTTTACCTACACTATGACTATGTAACTGTTAGTAATCATTCCTTTCAGGGAATACAACCCAAGGTAGAATGCCACCATCTTTCCTTTCAAGGAATACAACCAAAGGTAGGAAATTCCTTTTAGGGAATGGCACCCTAGGCAGAAAAGCCGTCATCTTTCCCTTCAATGAGTGAGACCTATGGTAGGAAATATGCCATCTTTCCTTTCAGGGAATGTGACCCTAGGGAGGATAAGCTACCCTCTTTCCTTTCAGGATCCACCCAAGATAGTAAATTCACCTTCATAAACACAATCAAGCATTACAAACATCTTATGTTACACACAACACAAGGATCACCAATGAATGCCTCAAGCATCACTCTTAACACAATGTAGTTCTAAAGATAAATATGAGGCATACTCACAATTTGCACAACAGTTAATCAAACCAAGATTCATTGTATATTCGAATTTCAAACCACATCATTCATATCATATTATAACCACCAAAATCACAGGAATACATAATATCATAGCATACGTAATCAATTTCATATTAAAACTAGTCAGTTTACACAATTTTTGCACAAAATCGTGTACAGGTATTTCGCACACAAACCAATTGCACACACACTCTAAATGGCTTCATGGGGCTTCTCATGAATTTTCATTGAGTTTGGAGCTCGACAGCTACCGAGCTTCCTGCCGACCTCCCTTGACAGCTGCCAAGGCTTGGTAGCAGGTCCTGAGACTTGCCTTGCTCGGTAGCAACCTTGGTAGCTACCGAGCAAGTTGTTCGTCCCGGATTTTCACTTTTTCTCTAGGGCTTCGTGCCCAAACTTCTATACACCAATTTTTTTACATTTTAAAGCTTGAAACGCATGAATTATATTAACACAAACCACATTAAAATGTTATAATCAAAACCCAACATTTATGGAAACTTAAACACAATAAATCATCAATCTTCATGAACAAAACTCAAAACTAGAATTTTCTTTCTAAAAAACCCAATCTTCACACAACATGGAAAATTCATGGTTATAAACAAAATTCTATCACATGCAACAACATGATCCTATATGCTTTATGCTATAGCTTCATCATATTCTATGAACATGCCTACCGTAGAACTGTGGAAATTTGTACCTCTTTCAATGTTAGATTTTTCTGAATTTTATCTCCCGGATTTGCTTAAAAGGAACTTCTTCTTTTTTGTTTTTCCTCCTCTTCTCCTTCTTCCTTTACTCTGAATTTTTGGAATTCTTCTTCCCTCTTCTTCCTTCCTTCTTTTCCTTGGTTCAAGCTTCTTATTCCTTGGTGGTTACTCTCCCACTACCTTGTACGTAGGAATGTGGAGTTAGTGGGGCTTTCCCACCACCAATAGATTCAAATTAAGGTGAAAATTCTAAAATGTTCTCACCTCCCTTCTATGGGCCAAACGACAATCCCATGATCCAATGCCACTTGAGCTTTAGGGCCCAAGACCAAATCTCTTGAATTCATGAAAATTCCATAAATTACACAACAATTCAACTTAATTACAGTTTAGTCCTATTTAGACAATATCTTAACAAGTAACTCCTAAAGTTCATTTTAATGACTAAATAGGGTTTAATCATTAAAATGAGAGTTAGGGTTAGGGTCACTACAGTAAGCTACACTAGTCAGTATGTATACAAGTCAAACAAAATTTTTGATTTAAGTAGGGACAATGCCACTCTTCAATGGTAATGAATATGCAAGTAATTCATATAAATAGTAAACAAGTAATTCATGTGAGATGTGATGAATATGCAAGTGAACAATGTGATGTGAGTGAATCATATAATATATGTTTTATATGCATAAGGTCGAGTTTTAATGAATGCATGTTGTGCACCTAGCATGTATAATCAGCAAGTGTGATCTAGCAAACAAATATAATATGCAATGCAAGCTGTTAGGTATATTAATAACATAAGTTCCCATATGACCTATCCTTCCTTAAGTAAGATGTCTTAACGAACCATCCTCCCCATACAGGGCCTCTCTCAGAGATAAGATATTCCATGAGCGCAACATAGTTTTAAGGGGCTTCAACCTAAAGGGCACAATTCCCCCATCTATTTTTTATCAAGGGAAAATCGAAGGCTTCACCAATGTGAAATCTCCTCAGGGAATCATATTTACCAATAACGAACAGGATTCATTCCTTAATAGTTCATAGGACAAAAAGTAGGTATATTGGGATAGCTAGTCCCTCAACACAAAAAATATAAGTCTCCTCTCTATTATGATTTCCAGATCATAATATTCTCTTAAGCACCTTGAAATCCAGTAGTGTAGATTCATATAAAAGGGTAATGCCTCCAGACCAAATCCAAGGTCATGAATCTAATGATGAGCAAGTGAGAATGTACTCATTAACTAAGCAATCATATCATGTGTACAGTGTGCAATAAGTCTAATTAACATAATAACAATAATTATTAAAGTAATATGAAATATATCAAACTATCACATGTTCATCAAACATAGAAAATAGGTATATAAAGAAGTAAGCATATAAAATAATCATAATTGAGCAAAACTAACATCATAATCAGTTTAATTAGATAAAAATAAGCAAGTATGTGACATTTCATAGCAATCAGACAAGTTTGGCCATTCTCGGCTGGCTGAGGGGTTGCCGAGGGGGTTCGGTGGCTTGGTTGTGTATTGTATTGTTTGCGTTAACCATTAATTGTTGTTCTTAATATTTTCGTAATGATGTGGTTGTAATGCTAGGAATTGTGTTATGATGTGATGATGTATGACTCTATCTATCTCCATATAATTGACATGATATTACTATGTTTGGTTCTGAGCTAACGTTATTCCTCGAGGATGGATGACATAATTGACTCTTACTGGACATTCCAACGTCACACAACCTTCTATGTTGTAGGTTGAGGTGGGATGAAGATGAGTAGGAGCTAGATGTGGCTGCTATGCTTTTGTTACAGTTTTAGAACTTTTATGTTGATGAACAATTAATGGATTATGTTGAAATTGGTTTATTTATGGATTGTATTCTCTTCTGAAGCCATGTTTTTAAATTAATTTCTTATTTTTGCTTCCGCAGTCTATTAGTACAATGAGACTACTCATTATTACTTTTATTGTTGGATTTTGTTTTCGTGATCCACATTCCATGGTTGGGAACCCGAAGGTCTCACCTTGTGATTCGTGCCACATGCATAGGGATTCATGCCATGGGATCCAGAGCATGACAAGGAGGGGGAGAAGAAGAAGAAAGAGGGGGAGGAGTCATCAAGGAAGTAGACTGTCACGCCACGAATCCGAGATATGTAATCTCTAGGATTTCCAAAGGAATGACCTTCGGATCCAACCCATGGATACGGTCAAACCAATCAACCAACTCATGATTCAACAGAGCATAACTATACTTAGCGAAAGTCTCATCAAATTAAAATCTTTAGCTAAATACAACTAGTAAAGTGTCAAGCCCCAGATCCAGGCATGACTCCCCATATGGAAATGGCACGAATCTCAAGGTGCAACCTTCGGGATCCATCACTGGACCGCGGATTTCGCATCACATAAGACATGAGATAACTCAATTTAATTCATAACAATCAGAGTATAAGTAGCGGAAGTAAAATCTATATTATTACATCAGAGTTCAAAAGAATATAAAGTCAATTGGCTTCAGATGAGTCTTACAACCAAATCAAATTTATAAAGATTCAATAGATTAAGTCTTAACAATGAAATCAACTAAGATAAAATAAATCAATTGTCTTCCTCCATAATCTTCCATCTCAACCTGTCGTCATTAACAAACTACATGAGTATTGAATACTCATCAAGCATGATCCAGATAATTTGAGACAAAATCATAATATCATGTACGCATCAATAAACTAGTCATAACACAAGACAGAATTATATAATATGATATGACATGAGGTTATGAATGAATGGAATTCAAATGTTCTAACATGCTCAATCAAGGAATGCAAGATAATGTACAGTAAATGCCTATGTTTAGATGTCGTGCCAAGTCTCCTCAGTAATCAATCCACAACTTTGGAAACTGTGTTTCAGGGACATCTGAAAGCCCCTCTTACCGATCCGGCCACTAACCCATAGTTCGGTAGCAACCATCTCATCACTCTATCAACCACAAATCAAGTTCCCTTTTTTAGGACGTTCAACCCATGGGGAATAGGCAACCCCCAAATATTTCCATTAAGGAACACTTCCACTTCACCTAACCAAAGTATGAATGCTTACCCTAGGAAACACAAATGATAGATTCTCGTGAAAGCTGCTCACGCGCCCATATACGTAACCAATTCATTGGTACACATCATAAGAATTCCAATGATGCAACATTAACAATATTAGGACCTTAGTGATAATGTCCAAAAGCTACTTATCCACGCGTCCATACACTTCGATAAACCCTTAGAAACCATCACAGACATCCTATAGTTGATTAAACCAACTTACCATTCTAACCACCTAATGTCAATCCAAAGTGTTAGTCTCAACTCTAATCCAATGGTCCTGTTCATAGATTGATTTGAGAAGATCATAACCAAATCCCCAGATAGCTAGTCATAAAGATTTATCTAACCTCCCAAGTCAACCTACAACATAGTCAAGTCTCTAGTACTTTAATCTAACTTAGGATGTGAATTTCCTAATCATTGGACAGGATGGGAGCATTCAGTCTCATAGTCTTACAGCCAACATATCAGAATCATTCCAGGCACATGGCCACACAATCAGTCTCACTAATCCAACACAAAACCATAACCTTCACAATAGGCACATTGCCACATACGCTAGGCTCATAGCCTCACATCTATCGTCAAGGATCTCTATGGAACTCTACTTTGCTTCCCAAACCTTCCAAGACTCATAAACATATCATATAATGCTAAACAAATAAAAAACACAACACTAACAGTACACACTGGCAGTGTGCGCTCGATCACATGCCGGGGTGTGCTCAACCGATCGCATTGACAGACACCACATATGGTTTGCACATTATCTCTCAGTTATGAAATCGAATTTATGTGATCTTGGATGCGTTGGAAAGAGGACACAAAAATATACAATTTTTTCTCTAATAGCTTCATCAAAATGCTAAAGTTTTAGGGGTTCAAATCGCGTCGCAAAAGACTGTTTCTGGAACTGACCGAACCCAGAAAACTGAAATTTCATTCATTTTTCATCAGTTATTCTTGAATCAAACCAGTACGAAACTCAATCCAAGGCATTCCAAACATTCAATCCATCATCCAAGAAACCATAACATGCATCCTT